>CAWUFW010022544.1:0-93034 GCA_963921515.1 Calotriton arnoldi | reverse complement strand
CCTCGAATAGATAACTGTATTAAAAACTTTGTCAGGAATATCATTAACATCACACATGAACTAAAAGAGCTTAAAGGAGCTGGAGCTTGGAAGTGAGTGTCTTATTTAGTTAGTTCTTTTGGGAGAGTATTTTCCAAGTTAGGTGAGTGGCTTGAAAGTGTAAGTGGAGGAACCCTTAAATGGATTTTGACTCCTATACTGATCCTACTAATTGTAGAAACATGTGCTTTCCTTCTTATAGAGACTGTAGAATAATTACATCAAAGGGAGGGTTATAATTTGAGGGAAAAGAAGTTGTCAGCAACAAGAAGAAGAAAAGGAAAGAGGGTTGATGTGAAACTTTAGGAATTACAAAGTGATTTGTACACTGAGATGAAAAGGCTGGAGGAAACCAGATGGAAAAGCCCAGAGCTGATGACGACTGCTCTGTAAAGTTTCCTGAGTATATGTTTAGGGTGATTCAAGGGAATCATTGGGTGTGTTGATATGTCTGTTTTGCTGAAATTAATGCTTTGCAGTAATGGAAATTTGCACTCAAGCCAACTTAAAGACCTCCATATTTTCTGGGACGTTCATTGTATGAAGTGAATAGACTTGCATTTTCATGTCTCACTAGAATAAAATTCAAAGTGGCCCACAGAGAAGGATTAGGATTTCCAGATACTGGTCTGAATAAATTATAGACATTCAAGGTGAAACCTATCTGTCGCAGGGAGAATCACATTTTAGGTAACTTTTTCTGTTCCATGTATAGATGATTGCTCATGGAAGCTCTATGTAGTAAAATAATGAGAATAGTGTTGTATGTATTTAGTTTTACATTTTTCTCTTTTGCTGTGTTCTGATTGGTTTAGAGCCTGTGAAATATGTACTACTGTAGTGAAGGTATGAAATATTTTGTTTAGAACCCTATAAATGAGTTTGATCTCTTAATGTGGTTTTGAGTCCCTCTCCACTTGCTTTAGAAGGTGAATCTATGCTGGAATTCATCCCCATCCTAGAGTCTGTATTTTGGTGATCTGACCTTTACTGAGTTCTTGATTGATTCTGTATTTTAACTGAACTTTGCACTCTGATTTATTGACTAATTGATTTTTTTAAATTAACTCCTGGATGCCTAAAATCATTAAATGCAACCTTTAAATATGAGACTCCATTGTCTGTCATTCTTGTTGGACCAAATTTATTATAAATTGCTGCTATTTGGAATTGCCATCTTTGATCTATTAAGGTTGAGACAGATCCAGCGGGAAGCACCTAAGTCCATCTAGGGACTGTACTGTATACTGCTCCCAGTTCATCAAGGCTCACTTGGAGGAAAGATTGAATGGGTATTACCTGTTGTCAGATGCACACACAAGAACTCCTTTGTTATTCAACTGAACCTGTAACTATTACCCATAGGCACTGGAAGTAGAGGTGGGAGGGTGCTACAACACCCCCAAAATAACCATGCTGGAGTTCAAAAGCTAAAAGACCAATAATGATACCTTTACATTTTTTTATCTACTCACATCGGCTGTGCGTTCAAAGACAGAGGTCAAATGTCAGACAACATCTTCAGTCAAATTGCTGCTTATTTTTTTAACATTCACAACAATGTTTGCTTTTCTTTGCAAAACTCCAAAGTGAGAGCGTTTTGTACCATGAGCTATATAACTGTCCTGCTCGGGCACATGCAGTGTGAAAGGATAGGTTTAATCACACAATCTTGTGGTAAACTATGTTTATATATATTACCTAGGTCACCGCTAGGTAGTTATAATTAGATCTGCTTTTCTATAGACAGAGCATTTTTTGGTTGGCTAATAACTTTGGCCCCGTTAGATCAATCTTCACAGAACTTTCCCAAAAAAAGTTCATCTGCCTCAGCTCCATCCTGGGAATTTTCTGATGATCTGTCATGCGGGGGCTGAAAAAAAAGAGGGGGGCAAAATGCAAAATCCCCATGCATTTTCAATAAGCTTCTTTAGACAAGGCTACAACAAAAAACTACTGAACAAAGTTACACCAAATTTGGCAGGAAGCTAGATTTTGGTCCCCAAGATTGTGCTTTTTCTGACTTGGTGTAAACTAAGCCTGGGAGTAGTTCACGAAGTAGCGCTACGCGAAGCTACGCAAAGTGCAGTTCGCACTACGCGAGCTACGCGTAGCACTACGCGAACTGCGTAGTGCACTGTTCGCAATGATTGCACAGTGCCGGATGCTTGTCCGCACTGTGCAATCATTGAAAACGGCATCTTGCACAGTGCGAGCTGTCTTTTACTGCCGCTCGAGTAGATTTTTACTCGAGCGGCAGCTTTCTCAATGCGGACTGGTAGTTTCTCATCGCGAGCGGTCGCGAGCATACGCGACCACTCGCAATGAGAAACCTGACCTCCCCACGTTGAGAATCTCGCCGGGAGGTTTATTTTCCACGCTCGCAATCGGCAACTTGATGTTGCTGATCGCGAACGAGGAAAAAGTCTCGCTGGGATGTCATTTTGCTTGCTCGCGGTCGCCAACTTGACGTTGAGGACCGCGAGCAAGCAAAAAATGACCGCTGCACTACGCTACGCTACGCGTGTTTGCACTGTGCTACGTGCAATTCGCGTTGTGCGAAGTAGCGCAAACTTCGCAAACTACGCGAGCATAGCATAGTGCTTTGCCCAGGGTTAGTGTAAACCCACTCAGTAGTTTTTGAGATAATCAGGGTTTTGAAAAAAAAAAAAAAGATATTTGAACATTTGCACTCCTGCGAGAGTCTCAGAGACTCTTGCAGGAGCGGCAATTTAAAAAATAGAGCATTCTGATTGGCCCAAGGAGCTTTAATTCTCTTGGGCCATCTTGCTCCCGCAGGAGACAGACTCGAGTGAGAGCTCTGATTGGCTGTCAGTAATATGAAATAAATGCTGCTGGCAGCCATTACAGGACTCGGGGACTAAGCCCCCTGTCCTGAAGTTGTAAAACAATAAAGATATATGGGGCAGGGTTGGGATGCCCTGAAACCCTAGGCCCCATGGGGCCAGAAAAGAAAAAAATTCTGCAATCCCGTAGCACTCTCGGAGGATCAAAAGAGAAAAGAAAAAATGGTAGCCGGGCCGCATTTAAATCCCTAATGCCCCCAGGCTGATTTCATATAGGAAATGCTTGGCCCCCTCCCTGAGCCTCCAAAGGCCACGGGCCTAAAGCTGTTTATATGTGAGGTGGATGCGTGGCTCCCTCCCTGAGCTACCAGGGGCCCCAGGCATCCCACCCCTAGGGCCAACATTACTTTTTATGAGGAGGGGGCCACGCGGCTCCCTCCCAGAGCTTGCTGAGGTTCCAGGGAGCCCACCCCCTGGGTTAAATGTATACAAATGGGGCGGGTGCCATGATGCCCCCCTACTGAGTCTCAAGGGAGCCCACCCCAGGACAAACATTTAAGAAATCGGGGAGGGGCCACAAGGGTTCCTCCCCGAGCCTGAAAAGGCACAGCAGAGCCCACCTCCCAGGGCCCATTACATTGAGGCCACTTTCCTTTAATGGCCACTGGACACCATTCCTCAGGGCCAGCTCCAGGTAACCCAATTATGGGACATAGCAATTTCCCTGCCACAGCAGTGAGGTCAGGGAAACCTATGTTTACTCTCACTTGGCGGGAGCACTTTTAAATCTCCTGCCAAGTGGGATCAAACACTAAGTCTGTTCCCAGCAGGCAGGAGCTTCAAAAATACTCCTGCCTAATGGGAGCAGACTTTAGATCTGTCTCCCTGCCCGCAGTGATACATCTAAATATTGCTCCTTCCCACAGGTAGCAGCACTAGAAGCTACTTCCTGAGGGCGGGAGCAATGCTGGCTCCCACTGGATGCGGCAATCTGAATGAGGCTGCAGGGGCCTTGGGGCTTCCCCTAAGGCCTCCAATGGCACTATGGTGGGTGCCCTGGGCGGGCATCGGACACCCACCTTTTACTGTGCCAGGCCCTGAGGGATGGGGTCTCCAGGGCCCACATTTGCCAAGGGGCGCGTGACTCCCTCCATAAACATTTCACTGGGCCCCGGAGATGGGGTCCCCATGGCCAAAATCAGCATGGGGAGGGGGGCTATGTGCCCCCCTCCCCAAACAAGCATGATGGGCCCCTGGGGATGCAGTTCCAGGGGCTCAAATCAGCCTGGGGAGGGGGCTATGTGCCCCCTCACATTTTAAAAGGCACCAGGCCCCGAGGGATGGGGTCCCTGAGGCCAAAAACAGCCTGAGAATAGGGGCTGCATGCCCTCCTCCCCAGTAAAATACACCGGCCCCAGGAATAGTGTCCCTGGGGTGGAAATCGGCCTGAGAAGGTGGACCGTGTACCCCCCCTAAAAAGTGCACCAGGGCCCAGGGGTTGGAATCTCTGTGCCAAAACTGGCCTGAGGAGGGGGCCGTGTGACCCCCCCTTCCCAGACAAGCATGTCAGGCTCCAGGGGATGGGGTGCATGGGACCAGAAATCAGTCTGGGTAGGGGAACTGTGGGCCTCCTCCCCCTTATAATAAAGCTGGGCCCCGGGGTTAGGGTCCTCAGGGGCCAAAATTAGCCTTGGGGGGCTGTGTTCACCCTCTCCCTGAAAAGTGCACTGGGCCCTGGGATATAGAGTCCCGGGGCCAAAATCAGCCCAGGGAGGGGGACACTTGTTTCCCCCGCTCCCCATAAACATTATGCCAGGCCCCGGGTATGGGGTCCCTAGGGCCAAAATTGTCCCGGGGAGGGGGGCAACATGCTCTCCCTCTCCTTTATTTAAAAGAGTGGTGTTGGGGGATGGGGTCCCCAAGGCCTAACAAGGCTTGGTGAGGGTGGACCACATGGCCCTCTCCCCTTCATTTAAATAGGTGACCCCAGGGGATGGGGTCATCTGTAAACGAGTATACCATTAGAGCTATGAAAGTAAATGCAAAATAGCTCACAATAATATGAAGCATCTTTACTGCTATCATACATACAACCACCATAAGCAAGCTTGTGTTATTCGCAACATTAACCCTATACTACACTTCATGGGTAGCCATATTCATGCTGAGTATAAACCATAGATGAAAGGGTAACTTATCCTGCACTCAGTGTTCAATCTGTATACAACTGTTCAGGGAAAACCAAGTTCCTATAGATACTCAGAAAGGAAATGGATATGAGTACAAAAGGTACTGTTAACACTGTGTACTCAATGGAGAGTGTTTTTTAAACATTTTTTATTAAGCTAATAAATTACATGCATATACAAAATTTAGAATTTAGAATTAAAGGTCAGATTTAGAGCAAATAGAGAGTACAAAACTACCAAATAACATCCGAGCATTAATACATGAAATTCAAATGTTGCACAATTCATTAATTCTGGGTGAGCATAATAGAGTACATAAAAAAAAACTTTAATTTCTCATTGTATATATAGGACCATCACCCAATATGGTCTAGCATTGTGCCACAGATTTTTATACAGAGTCTACGTTTCTGTGGTCCTTTAAGGGTGTACAAACTATGCTCTAGATTACAAATAGGATAAAATCTTCCTCTCCATATTTCAAATGAGAGGGGTTCTTTTTGGAGTCAGAATGAAGCTATGCACAGCCGAGCCACTGCTACAGCCATAAAAATCAAATACCTACATTGATACAGCTCCTGGCTAGCCATAGACTAATCCAGCACTCCTAGGAGCATGGTTATCGGTGTAATAGAAATCTGTACCCCAGTTATTTCTGTTAAAACGGTCTCAATCCCCCCGTCAACTGTCTCAGCTTAGGGCACAGAAAAAACATATGGAGGCCATCAGCCTGATCGGCTCCGCAGCGCATACATTTACCATTATCTGGCCCACCCAATTGGGAGATTTCAGCTGGCGTATAATAAAGATTACAAATGGTCTTGAAATGCTGTGCTTTGAGATTGGAGGAAATCAAAATCTTCTCCCCCATTGCGATAGAGTCCTGTAGGATTTCACCGCTATGGGATAATTTAATATTCCATTTGAGATTTTGAACCTCCAAATCATCTTGCTGTGTATCAATGAGGGCTTGATACAGAGTACCAATCCTCCCACCGCCTCTAATTACCTCAATCAGATTATTCTTTTTGGCTACTGTTTCTTGATTTGCTTTCCTCTGTAGGTAATCTCGAATCTGCAGATATTTAAAAAAATCCTTCTTTAATAAAGAATACTTTGCTGCCAAGGTAGAATAAGGCAGAACACCATCTTTATCAAAGAAATCCCCCAATATCACTCTACCCTTTCGTCGCCACCTGGCCATGGTAGTATCACAAAAAATAGAGGGTAATAATAGTGGTGCTGCAGTGGGTGTATAATGACAAACCCTGCTGAGTTGCAAACATCTTCGAACCTGCTGCCATACTTTACTAGCTGCTTGTATAACCTTAAAACTGGTCTTCTTGTTGTAGCTTGGTTTAAGATATTTAAAAAAAACTTTTCTTGGCCTCAGATCCCAACTCCATTTGATAAATCGATGGGGTCTTTGCCATCTCAATATTTCCCTCCCCTGTAAGTAATATTCGCATGTGGTGAAGGAAACAAGCCCAATAATATAGCGTGAAATTAGGTACCGCGCAACCCCCATGGCTTCTAGGTAAACTTATATATTTGATGGCCCTGCATGATTTCCCCTGGGCCCAAATAAAGCTACTACAAATCGACTGTAATTTCTGAAGTTGATTTCTATTGAGCTCCAAGGGTACAGATCTAAAAAAATTAAGTACCTTGGGTAGTTTATTCATTTTTAATACATTACACCTTCCAACTAATGAAAGGTGTAAACATTCCATTCTGTCTAATTCACTTCTAATTTTTTTCAACATAGGATCCCAGTTGGCAGACACCATTTTATCCAGGCATGTTCTAATTCGGACATCAAGATAGACTACTTCCTCCATAATCCTAACATCGCTAAAGAAAGCTTGATTAGTGCAGATTATTTGAGTTTTGGCTATATTTAATTTATAGCCAGATCCCTGCCCAAATTGAGATGCTAGCCGTTCAATCTCAGATATGGCTACGGCTGGTTAAGGGGTGATAATAGCTACATCATCAGAGTAGGCTAGCACCTTATACTCTTCCTGTCCATATTGCACCGGTTTAATAGTAGGGCTATTTTCTAGCATATTCAAAAAAGGATAGACATATAAAGCAAACAGTAGGGAGGAGCAAGGACAACCTTGCCTAGTCCCTCTAGAAATCGATATTGGTTCAGATTCTAAACCAAGTACACAAATTCGAGGCATAGGGGACCTATAAATAACATTAATTGCATTAATGAAACCGGGCCGAAAGCCTTGCCAACGCATAGTTGCGCATAAAAATTCCCAAGAGACACGGTCAAACGCCTTTTCGGCGTTGAGTAGCACCATTCCAAGTGGTGCTTAATGAACATTGGCCAAATCTAGCAGAGTAACCACCCTGATAATATGGTTGACCGTGCCTCTTCCGGGGATAAACCCATGTTGTCGGGCTAAGACCAAAGGAGAGATGACTCTTGCTAGCTGCATGGCCATAATCTTTGAATACATTTTATCATTGCAATTTAATAAAGAAATTGGTCAATAAGACCCTGGTTCTGTAGGAGACTTGCCCTTCTTTTAAAAATGACAATGTTGGCTGCATCCCAAGATGCTGGAGCATGCCCTTTTTATGCTTCCTGAATCGTTATGAGCATATCTGACTTTAGTTCAGGGAAGAAGATTTTATAGAATTCTGTAGGCAACTTATTGGGACCTGTGGCCTTACCGCCTGCCAAGGAACTAATAGCCTCTGTAAGTTTGTCTAATGTTATAGGTTCATCCAAATACTCACGATCTTCTGGACTAAGAGTCCCACTATGTGGATCCCGTATAAATAGCTCATGTTCCATGTTCCCAGAGGAGCCCTCAGTATATAATTCTTTAAAAGAAAATGCCCTAAAACATTTCAGGATCTCAGACAGGGTTTCAACCAACCTCCCAGATGGATCTTCAATAGCGATGACTGCATGTTTGGCCTCCTTACAAGTAATCCTTTGTGCCAGGCATTTGCCAGTTGCCTCCTCATATTCATAACATTGCCTTTTATATAGGTGGTATTTATTGGCATTCTCCTTTGACCAGTGTGCGTTAATTCTGGCCCTACAATGGGCAACTTCAGTTTGTATCAAGGTAATATCAAGATTACGCTGTACGCATTGTATAAGACTCTGCACTGCCTTCCGGAGATCATCATAAAAACCCTGCATTAACTGCCTTTGCTGTCTCTGAATGTATAAACCGAAGCTGAGAACTTCCCCCCTGAGCCCTGCCTTTAATGCATCCCAAACTATATTATAAAGGGCAGTATTGCGATTGATTGCAAAAAATTGTCTCAGCCACTGCCGAATATGAGTAACGAAGCACTCATCAAGCAGTAGTTTCTTATAAAAGAGAAAGACCCAGCTGGCCTAAATAGACCACACATTGGGATATCCAGTATCAGGGGTTATGGTCTGATGTGACTCTAGGGAATATCTGTATATTGGCGTTAGCAGCAAGTATCTTAGTCATAAAAAAATAGTGTAGTCTAGCAAATTTTCTGTGTGGGCATGAATAATGTGTATAGCTGGAATCAGGATGTTTTCATTTGGCCCAGGCATTGACTAAACTGTGATCGCCTAACAGCTGCTGTATGGCCCTGAAGACCTTAGGTTTCCGACCAATATACATATCTCTGCCCGCCTGTATACCGATATCCTCCATCTGATTATTAAAATCCCCACATAATACCAACAGCGTGGACTAAGAGGCCAACTCAACATTGAGAATGTCTAAAATCTGTGTCTCATCCATATTGGACCCGTAAACAGAGCAAATTACAAATTTACTGTTACCCAACCGCACATTCGACAATTGCTCAGCGGCCATATTTATCAACAAGTGCCCTGTTTTGTACAAGCTAGCAGAGTATACTCCAGTTCTAATAAAACCTTATGTTTCCCCCAAGGTATATGAGTCTCCTGGAGACACACCACATCCGGTCACATTGCTCTAATTTCCTGAGTGACTCTTTCCTTTTTGGCCCTATTATTAAGGCCACAGACATTAAAAGAACAAAAACAAAGTCCGACAGACATCAACCCATATTAGATTTATCAGGCCTCTTCAGTAGTGACTTAAACATATTAGCTGAATAAACCCTATACATTGCTTTAGCTCCAATCCTACCAATTACTGGCATATTTATTATTTCACCCCATGTGAAAACCTGAGCCACCCTACCCCCCACGGACCCCCCCCTGACCTACCCTGGTGCCCCCTTACAGTACGAATCCCTCCCTCCAACCCAATCATTGAGGCAAAAGGACCCTAGGGTCTGGAGTGATGGGGAGCCTCTCAACTCCTGCAGATCGACTACCCCCACCAACTGAACTTTCCATCCCCATTGTCCCACAAAAAGGGAAATGCCACTGTGAAAAGAGTGAAGAAAAAGAGAAAAAAGAAAGGAAGAAGAAAACCATACAAATAATCTAGGTCCCCCTTCTGCCCCCCAGCAGGCAAATTTTTTTTTTCAGGTTTTAAGCTTTTAAGGTCTGTAGGAATTCTTCTGCCTTCGCCTCAGAGGTGAAAAAGTGAGTTTGATCGTTGTATATGATTTTAAGTTTAGCGGCGTTAAGAAGAAAGGCCTGAGCCCCCTTATTATGAAATGCCGTAATCAATTGTCGTAGCTGCCAGCGTTTTTCAACTGTTGCATGACAGTAGTCTGGCCGGACAAAAAACTCAGCGCCTTTCCCCCTTCTCTTCCTGTCGGGACGTGCCAGATCATACAGAGCCTGCCGAGGCAAAAAATTATTTAAACAAATCAAGATTGCCCTCGGTTTAAAGTTTGACTGTCCAGAATGAATGTTTTGCTTAAATGGGAATCAATGGGCTCTCTGAACCTCTGAGTCCCAGGACAATTGCGTGAGCTCGGGAAACGCTTCTGTGAAAAGATCGACTATGAATTTTGAAGGGTCAGAGCCTTCCACACCCTCGGGCAGACCAAGGACTCTGAGGTTGTTACGTCGAAGTCGATTTTCCAAGTCCTCAAGTTTCCACGACATGTCATTCTTCTGGAGTGCTAGTTTGTCGGTTACAGCTTTTTGCACTGCGACCTCATCTTCCAGCGTAGAAATTCTGTTCTCAGCTTCGCAGATTCTTTCTGTGCATTCTGAGCATGATTTGGCCACTCATCGTATAGCGTTCTGCAGTTTTCGGTAGGCCCCTTGCGTTCTCTGACTTTCTATACGAGTTTCTTCTCTGTGTGCCATGATGGTCTGAAAAATAACAGCGAGCGAAATATCCTCTGAGTGTTCTGATGTTGTAGGAGCAGCCTGTTTGGGTGCATCCCCCCGATCAACTCCCAGACTAGAAGAAAATGAATAGTCCCAGGTCAACATCGCAGCAGCTTCTTTTTGCACCTTTGGGCCCGATGCCTATGTCTTCTTGCATACAGTACCCGTACCCGCAGAAATATTAGAAATGCCAAGGTCCCCTTCTTCCAATTGTACACTGCTGGTTTCACTCCATTGGTAGGTTGATGATTCTCCCCCTGAGCATGGTTCTGACAGATGGGATGTCTCATCTCCCGATGAGTTAGACAGGTCTGACAGGGAAAAAAAGTGTTCACCGGAATCGATCTCTACCTGGGGAGCAGAGTTATCACCATGGCCCTGCACGGTTTGAATTTTAAGCTTACTAGCTTTAGCAGCTTCAAATTCCTTTGTGAGGGTTCCTGTTGACAGATGGTTTATTGAGGTGGATACTGGCTCTTTTTGCCCCCCACCTAGCTCCCCGGACACATATATGTGCGGTAATAACAGGGCAGGAAGGGGTTCTACAGCTACAAGGGCGAGACCTCCCCATGCCCCCTCCTGAATGGCAGCAGGGCCAGAGGCCGGATCTTTCTCAGAGCCCCCCTTGTTGTCAGAGTGCTCCTCCTTACATTGCCCAGTCCCGCCAGTCTCTCCCTGCAGGCGCTCCGCCTGGCTGTTATCGATCATACAAATCAGTTCACTGCCAGACCCTTTTACCGCATGCTGAATTTTACCTTTTTTCGCTGGGAGAAAGAATGCTGGGGTAATTTTCTGGGAGGATCCAGGGAGTCGGGCCTTCTCAGAGATCGAAACTCCTTCCCCAGCCGCTGTCACTCCGGCGCGCTGTTTCTCCTCGGAGGCTCTTGCTGACCTGGAAGGATCCACCACAGAGCGTGCCTTGGCTGCTCTGGCACTTTTCGGCGGCATTGCGGCTGAGCACAGAACCAAGCCGCGCCTAGACTCAGCCTGCGGCGAGTGGCAACCATGGGGAAGACGCCAGGTAAGTTGAGCAAGCAGTAATCTGGACCGCTGTATAAAGTAGATGGTCCAAATCATTTCTCTCCACACTACAGAGAAACGTGGGGCAATGAGTCTAATTTAATGATTCATCCCTGTATCGAATACATAGATCTTTGGTGGTTAGGGAGTCGATGAGGTGGGAGCACTCACTCGGCCAACTGGTCAGCTGCCATCTTTCCCCCATATCGGAGAGTGTTTACTCTGTACCACATTGTTTATAGACAATGAAACTCTCATAGGAAATACACCATAAAGTATCAAAAATTATCTACTAAGAACAATGTACACTCTATGCAAAACTTGTCTGAAGAGGGGCTATTCACTTAAAATAACCAAGGTCTGAAGGTGCTAAAGATGCTACTATATGCAGTTTTCATACTGTGGTGAAAACTTTACAGATAGCCTATCTTCGAAAGCAAAGCAAGCACATGTACATAGGTTAGTACCTGGTGCACACAGTCTTGTATGTTAAGTAGAAATTGTCATGCTGAGATGATTCTGTCTGATAACTCAAGGCTGTTTACAATACTCAGTATGTATTACATAGAGTCTTTGCCCTGCTGGAAACTTTTTCTGCAGTACCCAAAAAATTGTGTGGAACATAATGAACACAAGTTATCAACAGTCACCTGCAGACAGAGTTACTCTTCAATACAAAGAATTATAACTTGTTTAATACCTCTACACACCCAGGGGGCATTAGGAGCACATGCATTTTGTAAACACTTACACCGATTAGCTAGATACAGGATAAACAAAATTAGGTAGAAAAGTAATATGATAGTTACCTGCCACTATGTAAGCTATAAAACAATCACACTCATTGAATGATGTTATCATTGATGCCATCAGTGATGGCATCAATGATGTCATTTGAGATGTCATCAGTTATGTCATTAATGATGTCATAGAACATGTCATGAGTGATGTCATATGTGAGGTCATAAGCAGTGCATGGTGGGGGCGCAAGTTATAGTTAGTGCTACTAACAATAACTGGTGCAGTTCTGTGTTTTTTTTAGTTCAAAACATTAATGTTCTCACTGACAAATTCACCTAACTATAACATTACTTTTGAATCCTTGGATTCAGGCACCAGTACGTCAAATGGTGGACAATATGTCATTTCAGGCCTGTAGAGACGGCGGGTGTCAGGTTTTGGCGGACCTGTATGTGAATGATATCTTTGTCACATTTGAACAAGCACGCAATGAGTTTGGGCTGGGTCCAGGGCAGTACTTGCAATATGCGGGTCTAATGGAACTGGTTAAAGTGACTTGGCCCACATACCCACAAGTCCCGGAAGTGACTGAGAAACTGGATGTTCTGCTTACATGCAGGAATGGGTGGCGACTGGTATCCTTGCTGTATAAGGCCAGAGGGCAGACACAGAGGCACCTCCCCTTAAGGCGCGGGCAGCTTGGGAGGAGGACCTGCGGGCACCCTTGGAGGAAGGGGTTTGGAAGGGTGCCTGTTCATTGATAAGGATGCTATCCTGTAACCCACATTTAAAACTTATCCATTATAATTTTCTACAGCGGGTGTATTTGACCCCGGTTAGGCTGCATCGCATTGACCCTGGCCGCACCCATGAGTGCCTAAGGTGTGGCGAGGTTGAGGCGGGCTTCATGCACATGGCCTGGGAGTGTGCTGAGGTGTACAGGGAGCAGGTGGTGGAGAGAGTGCGTGTGGGTGTTGGGGTGTGGATTGAAGCCTGTCCTCTACATTGCCTGATGGGACAGGTTCCGAGACCCAAAAAGAAAAAAATGGCGTACAAATTGTTGCAGTTGGCTATAGTATTAGCTCGACGTAGAGTCGCCATAGTATGGCTGAACAATGCTGTCTCGACGTTGACAAGCTGGTTGAGGGACGTGCAGGAGTGGTCATTGGCTGAAGAGATACATATGAAAGCGTGTAGAACAGATGAAAAGGTTGAGATGGATATTGCTTGTTGGAGAGAGCAGTGTAGGGAGTTGCTTAATTTGGCAGAGCGGGCAGACGTGCATGGTGAGGATGGTAACCCTGGTGACAGCGAGTCAACTGAAGTGGTCTAAGCAGTACCTGGATACAGCTGAAACCGTGCTCAACAAGTCTTGCCTGAAACACCTACTTAAGTCTAGTGTTGTCGTAGAAATCAGTAAATTGTCGGCAATGTTACGTGTCACTGTGAGCGATAAATGGATATCTTATGTAATGATTACTTGCTGAACTTGTTTGTGCCCATCCTCACTGCATCTGTTATAAAAATTGAAAATAAAGTTCTTAAAAAAAAAAACTATAACATTACTTTAACTTTTGTTTTTTTCAGTGTACTTCTAGCGTTTAAAAAAAAAAAACAGATGTGCATAGTAGTATGTAAGGAGGGACAGGCCTCTCCTTTCAGACCTCTCTCTCAGATGATGGATGTTAGTGGTAGGGTGTGGGGAGAAACTGGCTTCTCCACTGAGACCCCTCTGTTGTCTGATGGATGTGCGTAGTAGGGTGTGGAGAGAGACTTAAGTCTACTCAAAACTCTTCCCAAGCTGATGGGCATAAATAGTAGACTCTGATAAATACCATCTCCACTAACACTGCTTCCTGCAGTAACAAGTGTGCATACAAGAGTGTAGTGAAAGATCACCTACTGCTTCCTATTTTTCACGATCCCGCGAGGATCTCGCAAGACCGTAACATTTTTAAAAAAAGAATGAACCTTCTACTCATCACAGTACGTATGTCTTACACATTTTCTCTCAACCCTTAATTTCTCAAACAACTACTGAACAGATTTACACCAAATGACAAAAAGCACTAACTGCTGTCTTTTTAGACAAGTCTACATAAAAAACCGCTGAATGGAGTTACACCAAATTTGGCAGGAAGCTAGATCTTGGTCCGCAGATGGTACTTTTTGTGATTTGGTGTAAATCCGTTCAGTAGTTTTTGACATATTAAGGGTAAAATAATATAGATATTCGCATGGTTACGATCGCGAGAGTGAGCGCCAATTTAAAAAGAGTATTCTGATTGGTAGAGGGAGCTTTATTTCCCTTGAGCCATCTTGCCTCGGCAGGAGTCAGATTCCTGGGAGAGGGATCGCTCTGATTGGCTGCCAGCAAGATGAAAAAAATGTAGCTGGCAGCCATCACAGGACTCAGGGACTTGTCCCCTCTCCTGAAGTTGTAAAAAAAAAGATATATAGGGGCAGAGTAGGGATACCCTGACCCCCTAGGCCCCATGAGGAGGTGAGAAAGAAAACATCAAAAAATGTTGTGATCCTGCAAGACTCTCACAAGATCACGAAAAATGGTGGCGAAGCCACATTTAAATCCCGTCACGGAGAGCTTACGCCCGGGGCTTGTTTCATATAGGGGAGGGGTGCTGTGTGGCCTCCCTCCCTGAGGCAGCAAAGTCCCCAGTGAGTCCACCAACAGGGTCAACATAACCTACCCCTTGGGTCCTAATTTACAAAAATGGGGAGAGGGCCCCATGGCCCCCCTCCCCAAACTTCTGGAGGGCCCGGGGCACCCACTGCTGTGGCCCTAATTTACAAAAATGGGGAGGGGGCCCGGAGCCCTCCTACCCATGCCTCAAGAGGCCCCAAGGGGCCTGCCCCCAGCGTTGACATTATTATTTATGGATAGAGGTGAATGGCCCTCCTCCTCTAGCCTCAAGAAGCACAGGGGAGCCCACCTCCAGGGCCCAAATGTAAGCAAATTGGGAGAAATCCATGCTGCCCCCATCCCTGTGCATTAAAAGGCCCCGGGAGCCCACCACTGGGGCTGATTCCTTTAAGGTCGGGTCCCCCTCCCTGAGCCATTAATGGCTTCTGGGAGCCCATCCCCTGGGGCAGGCTCAAATACTATGTCCCGAGGAGTCCACCCCTAGAATATAGCAGTTCCCTTCCCACAGCAGTGAGGGCAGGTAAACCAGTGTTTGCTCTTGCTTGGTGGGAGCATTTTTTAATCTCCCGCAAAGTGAGAGCAAACATTAAGTCCACTCCCAGTGGGCAGGAGCTTCAAAAATGCTCTCCCCCACTGGAAGCAGACTTTAGATCTGTTTCACTGTCTGCAGTGATGCTGGCATGGAAACTGATCTAAAGATTGCTCCCGCAGGGAGCAGCTTCTAATACTACTCCCTGTGGGTGGGAGCAATGCTGGCTCCCGCTGGATGTGGGGAGCTGGCTGGGGTCCTGCGGGGACGGGTCTCCCCTAGCGGACCCCAACAACACCTTGGTGGGTTCCCTGGATGCACCAGGGCACCCACCTTTTATTGCGCTGGGTCCCTGGGAATGGGGCCTGGGGAGGATGCCTCTTCCCCAAACAAGCACACCAGGCCCCAGGGAATGAGGTACCGAGGGCTGAATTGCACTGGGGATGGGGCTGCTTGCCCCCTCCACCTTGATAATAGAGAAAGGCCCCGGAGATGGGGATCCCGGGGCCAGAATCGGCATGGGCAGAAGGGCTGCGTTCCCCACTCCCCATAAAAACTGCACTGGGCCCCAGGGGATGGAGTCACTGGGGCCAAAATTGTCAGTGATAACATTAACATTTTGAACTAAAAAAAAAACAGCGAAATTCACCAGTTGTAGTTAGCAACGCTAACTATAACTTGTGCCCCCACTATGCACTGATACCTATCAGTTCTTCTTCTAAATACTGATTATTCTGAGGCATGCCCTTTGCACTTACACTAAAAAATCCGCATTAGCTTTGTTGAGTGCTTAGATAGGTTTCATATTTGTCTACCTTATGTTCCCCTTTTCTCAATTAGATTTTAGATGCCCATTAAAATTCAAATGTATATTCAGTCACGATTTGCACGGGGTGGTGTACTTTAGAATCAGAATATAGTTTACAGTACCCTTAGGGACCTACCTTTTCTCTTCATTTAGGCTTTGTGGTTCCAGGTCCTGATGAGACCCTGCATTGCTTGAGGGTAGAAATGCGTCAACATTTTTAAGCCTTGGGAAAGAAGCCAAAAACTTCATTTAGGAAATGGACACTAATGCCTAATAAGGATTTTCCTATTTTCCTAATATCACTATTGCTTACTCCCCATTGGCAACCATTATGTAAATTGTGTATGGATTATCTTTGTTTGTTTAAAGAACTTTTCTGTACTGTTACATTCTATTTTGAATATGTTGGAACTTGTCCCCTCATAATCCTTTTGACATAACAGTGTATTCATTTTTTTAATGGTTATTTTGTAATTATTTGCGCGGTTTCTCTTTGGGTCACAAAGTTGCATTAATGTCCACTACCACCATCTGCTACTTATTTTGTGAATGTTCTCAGTGTATGTAGCATGTTCTCATACATGTATTTGTATTGCTTAATGAATTCCTGAATCTCATGCACTGAAAGAATTAATATGATCAACTTTTTGGCCCATGTGTATATACCATGTTTAAAAGCGAGAGCATAAGAACTTTACCACTGGTTACAAGGAGTAAAGTGCTCAGACTCCTATGGCCAGCAAAAATGGGTTCAGTTAAAGACCACAAAAATGTAGCTGAGTACCATCAAATTAGTCATTGCCAACAGGCACCCAAGCAACCAAATCAACATCCAATCCATTCTATTTTTAAGAGGAAACATTAGAAAAAATGCAGACTTGAACTTACCTCGTCATTACTTTTGACACCTCAAACTCTTGGAAACTAAACAAGGAGAATTTCTGGAGAAAGACAAACAATTGCCAAGGGAATCCTTTACTTCACTTGCAATTTTGGAGGAGGAATTCTGTTTTACAATCCATAAATAAGGCAAAAATCGACTTAACTACTATCTAGGTTGTGGAGGGTAACTCTGTCATGGAGAGAAATTCATGACTCAGAATCCCACAGAGAAAACAGTGGAAATCCTTCCACTAACTACCACAATCAACCAAAATGGAAGCTTTCCAAGTGGTCTGTGCATATACTCCAGTTGAACTTCAATGCTTCAAAAGGGTGCTAGGATATGCTTACAAATATTTAAAAACATGTTCATCAGACCTGATCAAATCACACTGGGAGGAATTCATCAACCCTAACAAGAAAGCAATCAAGAAAGTCCAGTTGCTTCAAGATGCTAGGAAATTGAGTTTACCACCCCAGGGACCTATAAATCACTTCTGAAAAGGGAAAGTATGCTACTTAACCACGTAGAATGAAAAAGGCCATGATACTTTATTGATCTTTATCTGCAAACTGAGGGGCATATTTACTAATTTTTCATGCAACGCAGGGCAGCAAGCAAATTTGCTGCCATGCATTGCATGAGAGAGCATTAATGCTCCATGCAACGATATGGTGCATTTCTGCTTTCTCCTTGCACTGGCTCACTGAGTGCTGCCTAGCGACAACTCAGGCACCTTTGCACCATAGTGCAAGAGTGTCTGCATTACAGCAGGATTGCTTTTGTGCATGAAGAGATCACCTTCCTGCACAAAAACAATTCTTAGAGGCATTTTCCTCTTTCTATATATGCTGCAAGTTTGCAGCATATTGCTGCAAACTTGAAAAGAGGAAATAAGGAGGAGCAATATATTTCTACCCTTACACCGCACTGGGCAAAGTATAGCATTTTGCTGCATTCTCGGGTTTACTAGCATTAGTAAATCTGGGAATGAGTCAAAATCTGTGGGTGGGTGCATGGGAATGCTCATGCTCCACGCATGGAACGCCTTACAAGTTCAAATGTAACGTAACTCAGTGCAAGCAGCTGCATTGCATTACATTTCTTTACAAAGCCACACAAGGCAGCGCAAATCACCCCTTGCATGGCTTTGTAAATATTTTGGAATCTTTACATTGGCCTTGCGTTACCTTGTGCGACGCAAAGACAATTCAAAGGCTTCATAAATCTGGGCCTGAATCTTCAACAGCAACTGTACGACTCAGCTCTGTCAGGCATCTATATTTACAAAATCTTCACATAGGCAAATTTACACCTGTTGGACTCCCATGAACTAAATCGTAGATGGAACCAGGCCTCTCAGACAGAGTATGACTGCAACAGAAGTTCAACAAAAAAACATGTTCTTCTACTGTGAATATTACCCCTCAAAGAGCAAGTTCATTCTCAAGGAAATTGTGAGGTCAGCTCATTCTGATGGGCACTGAAGCACCCTTTCATTTTTAGTGATAGACTAATGTACAGGAATTCTTCAGAACGTTGCTGGCTTTTCTGCCTTAGGGCAGTGTACACAATTAGTAGTTTATAACTTGCCATCAAGGAACTAAATTCTACAAATTCAGGAGTAGTTCAAAGAGGCAATTTTACACATGCCGGATGACTGGAACTAATTACTGAACAAGAAAAGAACAGTAAGCATAGTCACAAATTCGAGAGAAAAATTCAAGCAAAACACTACCATCTTTTATTATCCTAGGCCTGATTTAGAGTTTGGAGGGAGGGTTACACAAATGTGACGGATATCCTGTCTGCCTTATTACAAGTGGCAGGCGATATAATGCATTTATAATAAGGCAGACAGTATATCCCTCACCTTTAATGGAGGAGTAACCGGTCCACCAAACTCTACATCAAGCCTTAAGTCTTTCCTCCATCTCGCTCCTTACTCCTCACTATTTGGTACATGTACATGTAGAGACCATGAGAGCCTTCTCTCAATTATTGGGTCACTGTGCAATGATAAAAATAAACTGGTCTATGTCAGGAAAAGATCGGAAAATGTCTAGGACATGAACAAAAAGACCTGAAGCTTATTAATTTCTAGCATGTTAATGTGGAAAGTCTCGGTGTCTCCTAAAGTCATATATTTCCTATTGTCACCTAGCTCTGATAGTGTTTTAATATCTTTTTTCAACAGTTTGCATGCAAAAATCGAAACGAACAAATTAGGAATAAAAACAAAAGTAAAATTATTAACGATCAGTCATTAAACACCATCATAGAAAAAATGCAGGAACATTCTATTCCTAACCCCCTGAAATATTCACTCATGTGCAGCCTTAAATGAGGGGTATAGAACTATTTGAATCAACTGACCAGTCATCAGTCCCTTTGTCAGGATTAGCTGCAACCCATGCGATTAGATACTAACTGCTGTGCTTTCAGAAGTTAATTTAGTCTACACAAAGCAAAACACCTGCATACAGCACATCACATTTGTATTCTCCTCACGATGGAATGAATTATTACCATGCTCATAAAGTGTTCAGTCAGAGCCCACTTCTGCTATATGCTTACTGATTGCCAACTTTCAACACATTTTACCCTGGCATCCCTTAACAGACAGATGTTACTTGTCTCAGCTGAATATTTGAGGAATAAAGTCAGCAGGAGCATGGGTGGAGTGGCCGTAATTGGCTAGGACCTGAAAGTAAACAGAAAATTCTGACAATCGTTAAGAAGCAACAGCTCTGATCGAGGCTCATTGTACCATGAAGAAGCTAAGCTACATGAGTGCCCGAGGCTCCCCTTGAGGTATTCAGCTCATCAGCAAAGACGGAATCAAAATACTGTGTGTGCTGGCCGTGACTGTTCAGCAACAAACATAGAAATAAACAAACCCTTCTTGCAGCGCTGCAGGGTTGTTTTCTTATTGTTTCACAGTTGAGTGTATGCATGTATGTATGTGGATTTGTGCGCTCGTGAAACTAGCTGCTAGATCTGTGTGCCACAGAGCTAGAGGGCGTATAGCAGCTACTTGTATTTGTAAAAATAATTTTTTATCAAAATACTAAGAGAATACTTGTTTTGCAGTCTTGAAAGGAGATGCTGAAATGGCTTTGCAATTCGCTGGACAGGAGCATCGCTTGGGCTAACACTACATAAAGAGGCTAGAAAGCATACACCTGTCACGGAGTGGAGGGGGGTGCCAAAGTGTAATTTTGCCTCTGAGCATAAAGGGAGAGAATGAGGATTCGGAGAAGAGAGAGAGAAACGTTTAGTGGCTTAGTCTGGTGGCCTCAGGGCCAGAACTGAAGACACAGAAGCCACCTCAGGAGGTTGGGCATTAAAGACGAAACTCCACTTTATTAGCACCTCTGGTCATTTTCTATGTACAAACACTATATTTAATTTTCGAGTAAATGCCCTGTGATCATATATTTAAGACTGCCACTTCAAGTAGCCACGAATGAATCATGTGGCCAAAATAAAGGACAATGCATTGCAAAGATATGATTTATTAAAGCTGGTTATAGACACTGCCTCTGAAGTGCAACAAACCAAAATCAAAAACGAATATATTCTGTGGACTTGGTGGACTTAAATTATAGTTTTTTTTATAATGTAAAGATACATTGGCAAACCATTTCGTTATCTAACTAAAAGGTGTTTTATGAGCCGGTGAAGAAGTACCTAACGTTTGTGAACAGGCCCAATACAGCCCTGCCAAGTGCCACGCATCACGCGTTAGAAAAACGCATTTCAGTGCGGTGGTCCGCATCACCGCACTGAAATGCAAAGTCACGCATTTATAGCGCCTCAGCTGTCAAGCCAGGGCTGTTAGGTTCATTGTCAGAAAGCTGACTGGCTGCAGCATGCATTCCGCGCTGCTTGTGGTAGGCTGGGGGGACAGCTCAGGCAGGCTGAGAGGCTACAAAGTATCAATATTCGCACCGCAGCAACCATTCAGATTTGCGGTGATGTGATGTCACTTGAGAGAGTGTGTCACTCTTGAAAATGGCCAGTGGCTGTTGCCAAGAGAGACGGCCAGGAGAGAGCAGACTCACTCTCTGTGTCACCTACTCACCCATTGGCTGTGATGCCGGCAGCGTGAGGGGGCTGTGCAGCAGATTCGAAGTCGGCGACGCTGTTCCTCATGCGCGTTCGATCACTGAGTTAGACAGACTTACTGTGCCCTGGCCTAGACTGCCACCACCGCTGGAGTGCGGTGTCTCTCAGGCAGTCTGGTGTAGTGAAGTCTGTCAGCACTGAGCTCAGCAGCCAGGCGTTAGCTTGTAATGCAGCATACACGGCGCGGCCGGCGAGGAGTCACCAACTCTTCTCCTGGAGGACCGCAGCGAGCCCGCGCATGGCCGGGAGCCGTCAGACCGGCACTGCCCCTGCTCACCAGTAAGTGTCCGACTACCTGGCCTTTGATCCTCAGTTCTGGGCTTGTGTATATAACCTGGAGGCTGGTGTAGGTTACAGCCTCAGAGGTCCGGGCAGCCCTCAGGCGCACACATTTGTTTCACAGCACGATCAGGTGGATTGTGTTGCCCTTATAACTAAAGTAAAGTGTCTTGTTTGAGCACTATTTTGCCCGATCGGTTTTTATGAGTCTGCCTCTCATGACTGCTCCTCCCCTTTTCAGCTGCCACATCTTGACCCCTAATTATTCGTTCCCACAATAAATGTATTCCAGTTCCGGATGCACACTTGTCTCATTAAAACAGCTTTTGCACCCACTTGTGTAGCAGTTTATTGGGATGCGCCATCTCTCCCGATAGCAGGACCAGCAGTCACACTTACAGTTCTAGTGCCAGAAACCCCAGCAGGCCCTCTGAATGTTTGAGTCTCTCTCCCTCCTGATGAGGTGCATTTGAGGGCTCTATAATTGGAAGAGTAATCGTCCAATTACAAAACTGGTGCTTGTTTAAATATTTAGAACTAAATGTTGTAATGAATTGCGTTTGTCAGTTCACGAGCAGAAAAAACAAAACATGTAGCTAGTTGTTATATGCAACCGAGGCACAGACGAGTAACGGTGTAGTGCGTGAGGATGCAAACTATAATAGGACGCTGGCTGGGCTCCCTCCTCCTTCAGTGGACAGAGCGTGTGATGTTATTAGTACTGGACTCTGCAAGGTGGCCGAGAAATTACGAGGTGAGGCTTGTTTGTTTTAGCACACCTGTGGTGAGCTTGCGCTTTGGAGCTCTGTAGTTGCTCCCTTCATGAGAGGATGCGCACTTCGCATGTGTGTTCGAGCTTCGAAGACCTCTCTACCTACGCCCAGTCCCATGCAGTACGCAACAATTGGACCTGTGGCGGAGCAGGAGTACGCCTGCTGAGCAGCACTTCGCAAACTCCAGCTATAGACTTCCTACAAACCACTTGGGTTGCGGCCGGTTGCTTACATAGTGTATGTATGTCCTTGAAAGTCTATGCTGGCCCTTCGAATAAAGGCTTTCAAAAGTGCTGCCAGCCTGAGGCATTAGAACCTGCACCAGCAGCAATGTATCGCCCTACCGGTCGAAGTAATGCAAGTCATGCACTCAGCAATATTCATCACTGCAGAGCACCTCCCGTCACCCTTAACCCCGCCTGGCCCGATGAAGACACCCGGACTCTCATACTCGTTTGTGATATTTAGCTTTTCATTGGGACTTCATTTCCTAGTTTTACTGGTGAGAATGTATCACACATTAGTCAGCAAAATGTCATAAGTACACTAAAACCATGCAAATGACACCCATAAGCAATACAAAAACTTGGCAGCTATGTGATTGTCCTTCCGTTTCTGGTGATTTGCAGCAGTTTTACGTTCTAAGTCTTAGGGGGCACTTTACTAAGATTTCAAGCCGCGTTTGCTTTAAAAAATGATGCAAATCCGTGCAAAATCCTTTTTTTCTGATTTATTTTCTAGCACTAAACGTTTTTAGTGCTGGAAATAACGTGAAAGGAATGATAGCACTGCTTTGCATTACTTAGCGCCAAGGGAGCGTACCATAGGTGGAGCACGGGCATTCTCAATTTCTCATGCAACCACCCATGGTTTCTGACACTAAACCCTATTTACTAAATAGACAGGGTTTAGCATCAGAAAACTGCGCCCTTTTGATGTAGGCGCAAGGAAGGAGAAATGTTTTAATTTCTCCTTCCTTTTTCGACTTTGTACGTGTGCTGCACTGTGCAGCACACATTCAAAGAGGGAAAAGGGCTAAAGTTAGTCTATGCATGGTATTTTGTACTGGAAGGCTATCCTTCCAGTACAAAACCTATGCTAGACTCATGGAGACACCCTTGCATCATGGCGCAAAGGTTTCTCCGTGGTGCCCGGCAGCGGATTTCTCGGCCGGCACTAGGGAAACGGGGGGAGAGTGCCATATTTTAGTAAATTTGGCACTCTTCTGCTCTCTCCGCACGCAGCGCAGCATTTGCGGCTACTACACTGCGTGAACAAATAGTAAATCTGCCCTTTAGAGTTTCTTGTTGCTCAAATGGGTGTAATTTCTGATATGTATATGTTTCCCTCCTCTTCATTGCTTCATTTCTGCTCGCCAGAAAATGTCACTCATAGTCTTTGAATATCACTCATAATGAAAATGTCACACATAAGCAATCTGAAACCTTGGCAGCTATGCCAATAATCTTTATTCTGAACACTAAGGCCCTGATTCACAAAGAGCCTCGCACTCCCGGCGGGATCCCCATGCCCTGGGGCGGGATCTCCACAATGGGAAACTGCAGTGCAGAGATCCCGCCCGCCACGACTGCGGAGACTCCGCCCAATTGCGGAAGCTCTTCGTGAATCAGGGCCTAAGTTAATGTTTTGGTTTTGGTGAACTCATTTTTTAATGATCACTCTAGTGTTACAAATGAAAATCACTTTTCTAAGTCTTCTGTATTCCATACTGCAGACGATTTACTTCATGTGCTCATAAATGGATTGATTAATTTTCCCCCAATATTTCTTCAGATGAAAATACGAACAAGGTAAGATGGAATGAGCTTACAGGTGGGTGCATCAAAAATAGGTCAATGATATTCTTGCAGTCTGTTGAAGCCATGCTCCTCTAATGGGTAAATTACGGAAGCTTGTATGAGAGTCGATTAAAAGGCACACCATAATTGATAGAGCTATTGATGTTTCCTTACTTTCAATTGTGTAATATGTAAATAATGTGAAATGGCTTTTTTTCCTTGAATAACATTTTCAGCAGCTCTCCCATGCTGCTGCACTGCTCTTCTTCCTCCCTGTTTTTCTGAGTTCTGTTTCCTGCTTTCCCCTTGTTTTTTTACTGCTGTCTCCTTCCTTTCCCCGTTTTTCTGAGTGCTTTCTTCTACTTTTGCCTAGTTTTTACTGCTTTCTCCTTCCTTTCCCCCATTTTTCTGAGTGCTTTCTCCTGCTTTTGCCTCGTTTTTACGGTTTTCTCCTTCCTTTCCCCCCATTTTTCTGAGTGCTTTCTCCTGCTTTTGCCTAATTTGTACTGCTTTCTCTGTCCTTCCCCCACATTTTTCTGAGTGCTTTCTCCTGATTTGGCCTAATTTTTATTGCTTTGTCCGTCCTTTCTCCCCATTTTTCTGTGTCCTTTCTTCTGCTTTTGCCTCATTTTTCACTGCTTTCTCCTTCCTCTCCTCTGTTTTTCTGAGTGCTTTCTCCTGCTTTTGCCTAATTTTTACTGCTTTCTCCTTCCTTTCCCCCATTTTTCTGAGTGCTTTCTCTTGCTTTTGCCTAATTTTTACTGCTTTCTTGGTCCTTTTCCCCATTTTTCTGAATCCTTTCTCCTGCTTTTGCCTCATTTTTCACTGCTTTCTCCTTTCTCTCCTCCGTTTTTCTGAGTGCTTTCTCCTGATTTTGCATCTTTTTCACTGCTTTCTCCACAAAGCAGCTAGCAACTCCAGTGCCTTGAGAGCCTCACAGGGGATTAGCCCTGCTTCATAAATCCTGATTGATTATACAGCCTGATTGATTGATTGAATGTTAACCGTGATGCAAGGTTGAAATCAAAAACTAAGGGCCCTATTAGGAGATTGGTAGTAACTGTAAATCTTCCATTGTTGGAGGTAACAGTAAGAACCTCAATAAAGGTGGCCCAATAATTTTCGAAATGTGATTTAACTCCTGCTATTCATATATTGGAACTCTGAGTTTAAATTTTTTTTTACATCCTAGGTGTGATAAAACAACATCTGTCTTCACATTTCAGTTGGTGAATGATGCTGCAATTTAAAAGGAGAAAAAGACCTGACAAATACCCGGCATTTGGATTTTAATGCAGAAATTGCCAAAATCTGCAGGTTTTCACGCATTTTAGAGTTAAAAAATCATAATAGGCAGGCGCGGCCGGTCCATTTTGCCCCTCACGAACAGTGTCTGTCAGGCTGCACAAATGTCAGCCTGACAGACACTGTTCACTTTCAGTTCAAGCAGCCAGGAGCCACACATGCGCAAAATCCGCAGGCTCCTGGCTGCCGGAGCTAAACTTTGCTGACTGAGGAAGTCACAGCTCCTGTGGGCGTAACCTCCTCAGCTTAGCAAAGGTCCCTGAGGCCCTCCCCTCAGTGATGAGGGGTAGCGTCACTGATTGCCTCGCACCTGGGCGCCTCAGTTTTAAGGCCTGAAGCGCCAAGAGTCGAGTGTCAATCAGTGACACTTCATCACAGAGTGGGGTGGGGTCAACAGTCTCACTGACCCCATCCCACTCTGTGATGACGTTGGGGCTGCTGCCTTCCCGCTTTGGTTGACCTTAAGTCAGCCAATGAGGGAAGGCAGCAGTCCCAAGCCTCCTGGAACCTCCGAGGCAGAGCTGGCTGCAGGTAAGTGTGTTTTGTTTTCTTTTAAATTAATGTTTGGTGCGTGCAGGCGTGTATGTATGAATGCTTGGTAAAGAGTGTTGTGAATGGATGTGTTTGTGTGTGTGTGTGCGCGTGTGTGAATGCCTGGCTGTGAGTGTTATGTGTATGTGTGCGTGAGTGCGTGTGTGTGTCCCGCCCGCCCCCCTCCCTGCAAAACTTACCGGCCGCCACTGATAATAGGTTCTATTTATCGTACATTATAAAGTAATGTACAGCACGGTATTGCTACTTATCAGGTGTAAAAAGTATCACAATTAACACAGGGCCCCATATAATGAGGGGCTAAATATGGAGGAGAATCTAGTGCCCCCTATTACTGTGATGGGGATACTCAGCCGGAGGCCTCCTTCAGTGTTTTGTGTTTCATCAAAAAAATTGGCAGATTTTTATTTACCATCAAACTATAAATCAGGCCCAAAGTATTTTACTACACTTCTCTCTGAACCTTGTTCATCACTCTAAGAGACGCTTTGATATGCTCACAAGCACCACCAGTGTAAAGATCCCATCACAGGGCAGTGATGGTGGCTTAAGCTCTTACCTACGTGGATTTTATGCCAAGACCAAAGGCTAGCAATTGTGCATTATCTCTCTTAATGTACTCCAGTAGTACAATAATGAACCTTAGAATGAAACAATAATAAAACACTAGCATTATAATGTCCACTGCACACTATACAAGTGAAACGCTTCAATATTTTCCCTTTTGTATACTGATCCTCCGTAAGATAAGCAACAACTTCTATTATCTTCTTGACTTAGGGCTTTGTGTTGGAAATTATTATTGTTTGTGGTGTAGTATTCAGGGGGCTTCCAACCTTCAGCCCCCACAACAACTAAGTGGCACCTCGGACAGTCACAATTTGTTACTATCTTTGTGATTTTTTACCTCAGACCACTAGTACCCAGCATGCCATCCTACATTATGAATAACAAGTGTGTCTTCAAGATACTGAAAGAATTATCGTTCAATTTGTATACTGTTCTCTTGATGTGCCTTAATGTAGAAGCTCTCTATGTGAGCATCCCATAAAAGGCCACACCCTAAGAGTGGATGAGGATGTTTTACTCAACAATGAACATGAATATATGAAACCACTCATATTTATTGTGGAATGGTCTGCAATAGCAATGGCAGATTTTTTTTTTGATTTTAGGATTTTATTTATCACCAGATCAAAGCAACATCAATAGGAAGTACATTCATGCTGAGCCTTCTATATCTGTACATACATACTTGCAACACATTACATCAAACACCCCTTCTCATCCCACAGTAAGGCATGGCACCACTAAAGTGATGATATACTAATCATTTGGCTGGGAAGCGAGGTAGAGGCTACCAACCTTGTTCAATAAATCAATTGACAAGTTCCACTCATTACATTTACCAATATTATGAGTAAACAACAATTGACATTCATGGGTCTCCTTATCATCCCCTCTTAGGGTGAACTTAAACTCAAGGTTCACAAAAACCCACGGATCTGAACGTGCACTGTTGCACTTTGACCACAGTGCCTGAAGGAAAATGTGTCCTTTGAGGAATTTCTTAAGTTGAGGTGTATGAGCAATAGCTGTTCACTGAACAATAGCAGATCTGAAGCACAAGAGGCAGTTCGCCAAAAAACATAGGGCCATATTTATGGGCAAGTCACAGAGTGCAGTGCAGTGCAGCGCAAGAAGTCACCTTACTGCACTGCATGACAGGAAAAGGGCAGGATTGCGCCAAATTTAAGTCAATATGGCACATTCCTGCCTTTTCCTCTGCACTGGCACTCTTTTGGCTGTCGAGCGCCAACACAGGCCCCCTTGCACCGTGGTGCAAGGGTGCCTGCATTGCGAGGAGGATTGTTTTTGAGCAGGAATGGGCAGCTACCTGCACAAAAGCAATTCCCTGAGGCTTTTTCCTCGTTCTATGTGTGCTGCAGCACACATAGAAAGAAGAAAGGAGGAGGAGTACTAAACATATTTCTCCTCGTCGCACCACGCCCGGTGAGGCGTAGGTGTTTGGCGTATTCCCAGGTCTACCATTTCTGATAAATCTGGGAATGCGTCAAAATGCATGAATGTTGCGTGGGAACACCCAAGCAATGCCTATGGAAACGGCTTCCTAGCGCAGAGTAATGAAACACAGCAATTTGCACTGTGTTGCATTACTCGAGATTTATGGAGCCACTCAGGATCTCGCAGGGTGGCCTTGCGTGGCTTCGTTAATCTAATTTTTAATTTATGTCGCTCTTGCATCACGTTGCATGAAGCAAGAGTGACGCACCAGGGCTTGAAAATATGCCCCCCAGTTTCAAAACAGCACACACACACATTTAGCAGTCACAGACATAGGATAACAGCTAGTCTGACAAAGAATTCCTGTAACCTAGTTAAAAACTTTATGAGTAACTAATAAAGCCTTGTTCATTGTCAGATACATGTTGGTGCTATTGATTAAATGTTACACTTACTGCAGGGCATTTCACCTACTCTAAAGATGTTGCTACAAGATATTTCATTGAGGACAAAAATGAAGGGATGACATGCTCAGTGATGTGATCAAGAGTCAAAGGGCATATCTCTCCCCTCTACAATTTTGGTAGAATTACATAAGTGAGGATTTAACAACCGCAGGGGTCACAGGTAGTAAATGGGTGATTATATCAACCCTCCGCTTTAACCTAATACAGCCAATTGCATGTATCTGTACAATGGTCAGGAAGCCTCTTTCGCATCCTTAGGTATTTAAAGTGTACTGTATTTAAAATTTGACAGGGCTATCATTTAATTGTTTACTGCAATCTTGAAAAATGCTTACATGTAACATTTTGTTGTGGCTTTAGTAATTGGACTCCTACACTGAAGGGGTTGACAGAGACTCAAAAGCCCAATTCATAGCTATGCCTGCAAGTCTCATCGTTTCTCAAAAGAGACATTTCCTGCAGGCCAAACAAAATAAGCACTATGCCTGGGTCTGCTGAAACACAATATGTTGATAAATATAACGGTTTACATTTCAGCCCTCAGTTTACAACTGGGACTCTTGGAGGACAACATCATACTAATATAATTATATGTGAGGAGGTAAGTGGAAAAGGTCATTCGTGAAGCAGGCATTTCAGAATCGCTTCTACAGCATATTACAGCACTGACGTTGCAAAATGTAAAATGATCTAAAATAAAACGAAACAAGATAATTTCAGCTATTTGAAGGAAGATCTGGGATGTAGACAATTTGACTAAATAAAAAGTGCAAATGCCCCAAAGGGCCTTAATTAAAATTTGACGGATAGTGTACTCCACCACAAATATCGCAGGAGGCAGGTCTGCCTTATTACACATGCATTACAGTAAATTTAATACTTGTAATACAGTTCTCGTCACATCCGCCATCTTTGTAACATAGTCCCTGTTTTCCAAACTTTAAATAAGGCCCGAAGTCCAAAACTATTGTCGAGGCTTATGCAGTAAAAGACACACAGATGATGGACGGAATGCAGAGCAAATCAAACATTCACCCCCAGTCAAAAGATCTGGGTTAAACTCGTTGTTCTTTTGCTCACCATGCCACCCCAGTTCAGACCCAGCCATATGGAAATCAGTCTTGGCCCTGTGCCTCATGGGAACAGTCCAGCCCGAACTGCCAAGCCAAGTCCTCCCTGGACTGGAGACAAGCATCCTGGGACAGGTTTCTAGGCATCACCCCTCATCAGCCAGGCTAGCTTGAATCCAGTGGCACAGTGAGCCCAGGACCCATGTCTGGGCATACCCGGCGCACTTACGGCGAGAAAGCAAGAGACACACAGATGATGGACGGAATGCCGAGCAGACCAAACATTCACCCCCAGTCAAGGATTATGCAGTGGCGTACCATTAGCCCCCACAGCCCTCACGTTGTGGGCGGCCCCTGCGTGAGATCTCTTGACTGGTTTGGGGTGGGGGGGCCCTCCATGTACTTTGAAGGGGGGCACCTTCAAGTTTTGTTACGCCATTGGGCTTACGTGAAGGAAGCAATGCATATCCATAATACTACTTCATTATAAGTAATTACAGAGACAAATTTAAAAATGTTTAATTAATCAAGTGCCAGTGTTCAATTTACATTTTGTGTGGGTACAATAAAAGACACATGGACCTGGTCTGATTTTGGTTGATGAGGCATACAGGCTTTAACCCTTTCTTTAATGTTATGATTTTGAAACCTATTTTCTCGATTACCATAAAGGCAGGTAATTTATGGTAACGCCTGTTTTTGCCACTTATGTATCATGAATGTCTTTATTCTATCATGACAGCAAGTGCTGTATGTGTAGATACAGAATGCTTTATGCTTTTAGTATCTTTCTTTTTATTATTATGGTAGTTTGATGGTTTTATGACAGATTTCTCGTGGTAAAACTGGAGGACTGCTCAACCGAAGATGATGTGCCTTTAGAAGGGGGGGGTGCAGTAGTCTCATTGCTAGGGGACATATATGCCAACAAACCCAAATCAGGTGGAAGACTCCTGATATTTGAAGCAAAAAATGGCTGCCATGTTGTTTCCATTTACATTTCAGGTTTTACTTACTCTTGATTTCCCCAAAAGTATTTGATTTTTTTCAAGAAGTTGGGTTTCTGTAGTTTTTTCATACAAGTTACTCATAGGTAATGCATACTGTGGGAAGAGCTGTCAGGATGTGGATGAGTGATTCTAGCATTTCACAATTGAGAGCTGTGGAATTCAGGCCGAAGGCAGAGCTAATTTCTCACAGGGCCCTTCAGTGGGTCATAAAGGGGTTCAGAATACATGCTCATCAAATCCTTGGCCTTTCTCCAGACTGGATAGAGCAATGACCTGGTATGCCAGTTGTACATGTGATTCTGTACAAAAGTATGTGAAGGAGGCACACAACTGTCTAAATGTTGCCAGAGCAAAAGATAAAGAAAAGGAAGTGCTTACAGATGAATGCATGCATTGTTATGTGTTAGAGGGAGTTGCAAGGAAGTATATGCAGAAGAAAGTGAAAAGGGTGTGCTGAAGAGGAAAGATATGAGCTATGAGATATGCAGATTGAGGATTGCAGAAAGTTATCAGGAGAAAAAGGACATAAGACACTAATTGAGAAACTGCAGAAAGAAGTCCGCTTAGGTTTATTAATGCTTTGTACAGGTTTGTGTCACTTTTTGCAAGCAGAGCAAAGAGTTATGATGGAATTCTCCATTGCAAAACAGAATTAGCATTGATTTATTCCCCAAAGTAATACAAAGTTGTGCTATGCACTACTTTGTGTCAATGTGACTATGGGTGGTACATAGGCATTCCCATGCAACCACCCATGGGTTTTGATGCAAATCCCTAACTACTAAAATTTGTAGACAGGGATTTGCACCAACACTTTATGCCTCCTTGAGGCAGGAGTAACAAGAAGAAATGTTTTAATTTCTTCTTATATTTCCAACTTTGCATGTGTGTGGGTCCCCTTCCAATACAAACCTATGCTTTAGAGAATGAACAAACCTTGTCCTATGTCACAAGAGCTTGTGCGGTGGTGCATGGCAGCCACAAGTGTGACAGCACTGGGGGTGGAATATGCCATATCTTAGTGGATATGGTGCATTTCTTCTGTGTCCTAGTGACATAAGGCTGCACAGCAGCTCTGTTTGCTGTGCGGCCTTGCATCGCGTATTAGAAAATGTGAGCCGGGCTATGTTGAGTAGAAATATATATATATTTATATATTACCTACTGACGGTCGCCAGCAGGTACTTATATTTAGGACCTAGTTTCCATAGGAAAAGCGTTTTTTGTTTTGCCAATAACTTTGGTGCCACTTGATGAATCTTCACGAAATTTTCAAAACGAATACACACCTGAGTCCATCTGTGTGTGGAAAGCTTTTGGGAGATTCATCAAGTGGGGGTTGAGAAAAATAGAAGATCTGAAAATGCTTTTTCTCCATGCAATTTCCCATAGGGATTTTAGACATGATTACAGACCGAACTGCTGAACAGAATTACACTAAATTTGGAGGAAAGCTAGATCTTGGTCACAAAAGTATGCTTTTTGTGATTTGATGTAATTCGGTTTAGTAGCTTTTGAGATAATAAAGGAAAAACATCATGGCTCTTTCGTGAATACATCACCGCTCTTTGCGAATACACACGCCAACAGCAATGTGGTGATTGAACGGCCACAACCTGAGCAGAAAATTGCAGCCACCATCTTCTACATCAGAGATATTTTAGGGGAGGTAAAATTGTTCTGAAAAGTAATAGAAGTGGTCAGGGTAGTGGTCCCCTGACCCCATTGGTGCTATATAGAGGTCTTTGAGGGACACCTTAAGGGCAACAAAATGCTCTAAAAAAATGTTTTCCCACTTACAGGTACTCACTAATCTGCTGCAATGCTCAGCATGGCCCCCGTAGTGGAATTGCAAATTCTGCCCAAATTTAAAAAAATACACCCAAATGTACACTTAGACACTCACATACTCACTCAGACACTCATGTACTCACTCACAGAACATAACATAGCATGTGTACTTGTAAAACGCACGTTCACCCGTAGGTATCTTGGCGCTGAATAACAGATGTTTATTGTTACCCAACTCAATGGTACTCCTTTTATCAGATGATGAAAGGCTGAGTGGACCCATCAGGATTTGAACCTGTGACCATGAGGTCAAATACAGGCCCCTGCAATGGATGCATTAGTCTACTGTGCCCCCAGACCCAGCCCCACCAACGCACCCTTAACCCACTCATACGCACATGCACCCGCTCATAAACTCACTCAGACACTCAAGCACCCACTCACAGACCCTCTCAGACACTCACACACCAATTCAAAGACTCTGTCAGACACTCATGAATCCATTAAAGACCCTCCCAAGCACTCATATACTGACTCACAGACCCATTCAGACACTAGCGTATCCACTAAAGACCCACACAGACAGTGAAGCACCCACTCACAGTCACACTCAGATACTCAAGCACCCACTCACAGACCCACTCAAACACTCATGCACCAACTCACACACCCTATCAGACACACATTCACTCATTCACAGACACTCTCAGACACTCATGCACCCACTCAGACCCACACACAGACACTTATGAACCCACTCCAAAACCCACTTAGATGAGGAGGTCACTTCCGGTTCCGGTGGAAGGACCGCCTTGTTGCTAGGTGCTGTTTGGGCAAGAGACATGCTCCACGCTGTCCGCTCTGTGCTGCCGGGGAGGGGAGAGATGTGACCTGATACTGCTCCCGCTCCTGCTTCAAGGAGGTTTTTTGTGTGTTACCGGCATTTCTCTCCATTTCACATTTGCGCTATTCCCCCAAGGATTAGATAACCTGTGCCGTGCCACATTTGGGAAGCCAAGAGACTGTTAGACACACACCCACTCAAAGACCATCTCAGACACTCACGCACCCACTAAAAGACACTCCCATACACTCACACACCCATTTATGGACTCACATATAGATACTCATACACCCACTCACAGATCCATTCAGACACTAACGCACCCACTAAAGACCCACACAGACACTGAAGTACCCACTCACAATCACACTGAGACACTCATGCACCCAATCACAGATCCACTAAAAAAATCACACACCCACTCAAATACCTACTCAGACACTCACATACCTACTCAGAGACCCATACAGATACTCACATATACACTAACAGACCCAATCAGACATTCACACACCTACTCACATACCCTCTCAGACACTCAAACACCCACTCAGAGACCCTCTCAGACAATCACACACCAATCCACATACCCACTCAAAAAGTCATGCAACCACTCATAGACCAACTCAGACAATCATGCACCCTTTCAGAGACCCTCTCACATACTCATGCACCAACTCACAGAATCTCTCAGACAATCACGCACCCACTCTGACCCACACAGACATTCATGTACCCTGTCGCAGACCTACTAATACACTGATGCACCCACACAGACATTCACGTACCCTATCACAGACCTACTAATATACTGATGCACCTACTCACAGACCCACTCAGTCACTTATATACCCACTCACAGACCCTCTTAGACACTCACATACCCATTCACAGACTACTTCAGACACTCACTCACCCACTCACTGACTCACTCAGAGACTAACACACCCACTCACAGACCTTCTCAGACACTCACACACCCACTTACATATCTACTTAGTGACTCACATATCCACTTACAGACCCTCTCAGATACTCATGCACCCACTCATAGACCCACTCAAACACTCAGACACCTACTCATAGTCCTACTTGGAAATTCACACACATATTCATAGACCCACACATGCACTGATATACCCGCTCACAGACTCCCTCAGACACTCACACACCTGCTCATAGACCCACACAGACATATTCACACCCTCTCACAGACCTACTCAAATACTCACATTCCCACTTACAGACCCCTCAGAGACTCATGCACCCATTCAGACCCACACACAGACACTAATGCAGACACTCACATACTCATAAACAGATACTCACATACCCACTCACATGCGCTTTCAGATACTCACGTACCCACTCACAGACCCAGTCAAAAACTCATGCACCCAGTCACTCACCCACTGAGTGCCTACACACAGACCTCCTCAGACACTCACACAGATACTCACATAACCTCCCACAGGCCCACTCATTCACTGAAACACAAACCCTCTCAGACATTCATGCACCTACTCAGTGACCCACTCAGACTCATGCACCCAGTTAAAGACCTACTCACTGACTCACGCACCCACTTATGCATCTACTCACAGACCCACACATAGACTCATAAACTTACTCACAGACCTACTCAGATACTCATGCACTCACAGACCATCTTAGACACTCATGTACCCATTCATTGACCCACTCAGTACATCATGCACCCTCTCACAGACCTTCTCAGATACTCATGCACCCACTCACTTCTCTACTCAGAGACTCATGCACCCACTCACAGACCCTCTCAGATACTCATGTACCCACTCACACACCAACTCAGATACTTAGAAACCCACTCACAGACCCTCTCAGACACTCATGCACTCACTCATGAACCCAGACACTGACACTAATGCACCTTCTCACAGACCCACTGAGATCCTCACACATACACTCATCGACCCACACAAACACTGACACACCCACTCAAAGACCCCCTCAGACACTCACACACCTACTTATAGACCCATACAGACACACACACTCAAATATCCCCTCAGACATTCATGCACCAACTCACAGTCCTACTCATACACTAATACACCCACTCACAGACCCATACACAGACATTATTGCAGCTACTCACCAACCCATATATAGACACTCATGCACCCACTCACAGACCCACTAAGAAACTAATGCATCTAGTCACATATCTATTCAGTTATTCACATACCTACTCACAGACCCCTTCAGATACTCATGTACCTATTCTCGGACCCACACTGACACTCATGTACCCTTTCACTGCCACTCATGCACCCACCCACAGACCTGCTCAGACACTCATGCACCCACTCACAGACCTACTCAGAAACTCATACACCCAGTCACAGACCCATTCAGTGACAGACGCACCTACTCATAGACCCTCTCAAAAACTCACACACCCACTCACAGACCATCTCAGATATATATGCATCCACTTACAGACCCTCTCAACACTCATGCATCCACTCACAGACCCTCTCAGACACTTACCCACCTACTCACAGACCTAGTCAAACACTAATGCATTCACTCACATACCCACTCAGACACTCACTCACCTACTCACAGACCCTCTCAGATACACACTCACTCATAGACCAACTCAGATACTCACACACCCACTCACTGACTCACTCATACACTCATGCACCCACACCCACTCAGATGCTCACACACCCACTCACAGACCCAGTTAGACACTCACACACCCACCCAATACCCAGTCAAACACTCATGTAGCCACTCATGCCCCACTCAGAGACTCATCCACCCACTCTCAGACCTACTCAGACACTCATGCACTCACTTACAGACCCACTCAAACACTCACTCAGCCACTCTTAGATCTACTCAGACATTCATGTTCCCACTCACAGACCCACTCAGACACTCACTCACCCAGTCAGACAAACAGAATCACTCACACAGTTATGAATCCTAAATGTGTTGCTGTGTATTGATAGTGTACTTTTGTTTTGTAGATTTGCTACAGATACATAAATTCAAATAAGACATTGAAAAAGGGATTTAAAAAAATACATGAACCAAAGTTTGGGAAAATGGGTGATTCTAAGAAGAGCCTTTGTGTTTATTGTGTGTAGATGTTAACTATACATAACAAATGGTGCTGTCTTTTAATATGTTGAGGAACACCATGTTGCCTTTCTGTGTGAAATGAACTCCATTACTTCTATAGATACTGTCTATGTCAAAGCGTAAATTGTTGTTGTATATAGAGCCCATGTTATGGTGCCTGAGAAATGCAAAAACAGTGTTATTAACATGTTTCCTGGCTTTATCTATCTGTGAACAGATTTCATTTGACCACTTCCACTTCTGCTTTTGGCAAATGTTGGAGATACCAAGGCAGTGTGAGGGAAAAGTCTAATTAATTGACCAAGGGTATCCGACATTAAGATTTCCAGTCCTACCCCAGTACATGTGCCTAGGTCATTGCCACCACAGTGTACAATCATGAGGTCTGGATGTTGGCAATCCACAATGCTTTCAACCAATGTCAGCAATTTATTGCTGCATTAACCCACTCTGGCTAACCCAGGTAATGTCCACATTAGGCAAACCCAAGTCACTGTCAATGCCACTCTTTCTAGCTCACTCTTTAGCCTAAAACCAAAGCAATGACCCAAAATCCACACTCTAACCATTTTGAGGGCAATGAGGAGTTCCACACAGAGAAGGCTGGAGCTGAATGAGACAATTTTCAAAATGAAAAGTAGTTAAAAAGGAAGACAGGACCTGGTTTAAAAAAAAGACATATCGGATTTGATGATGTGACTATGCTGGTAGCTAAATTTAGGTAGTGGTTTTAAAGGAAAAATAAGTAGATCTGTGATTGGCTCTGGCAAAATTAAAAAAATAAATTGCTATTTTGGATATGCTTTTGTTTCCAAACAGTCAACGAAACCCGGCACAGCTGATTTTGAAGCTAGTTTGCTGCTTATAGAAAATGTTGTGAACTTTTGACCTACTGGTACAAGAGAGTGCTCCACAGGGGGTTGCTATGGAAACTCAGCTAAAAGGGGGAAGTGTACTACAAAGACTGTAGTATGTTAGTTTAAAGGAGAGTGCTTTAGACACTTTGCTTATTATGGAGGATTTATCTTCTTATTCAGTACTATCTTATAAAGTGAAATGTAGATGTAAAGTATTAACTGTACAATGTTCAATGCTTTTATGGACTCCCATGGGAATTCACAAAACAGTATAAATCCGCCCAAAAACACTACAAGATTGCCCTTCTTAACAAAAGTCCAAGAAAGGGTTAACAAAGACTGACCATTGAGAAGTGGAATAACAAATATAAAATATGAAATGAAGGTTCTGATTTACTAACTGCAGCAGTATCACTGAAAGCAGAGTGGGAAAGGTTGCCATTATTGTTTATTTTGTACTGAGACTGGTATACCATTCTTGTACTGTACACTTCACATTTTCCATGAGAAAAGATTTCAAGTGATACTGAGTTAAAAATTGGAGAACAGCAAAGACATTTCACAAGTATGTTAATAGTACTTTTAAAAAGTATAGGCATATACTGAGTTATGGGTTTAACTGATAGGTCGAGCTCGAATTTAAAACTCCTTGCCAAGCCTTAAACTTACCTTTTATTACATACAAGTCTCCCCTAAGGTAGGGCGTAGGTAGGTCATAGGACAGGATGCGATGTGCTTAGAAGGGAAGACATGTACTTTGAAGTTTCAGTGAGTTACATGTGCACTTCCAGAGCCGTATGCCCAGTCTCCCCCCACCAACTCACATACTAAATTGCAAAAGCATAGAGCCACTCACCCACCAAGTCGCAGAGACACAGAGGCACTTAAAAATCAAATCACACACCCGCACAGCACTTATGTATCCGGCGGTAAGAGACCCATTTGTATGCAAAGTTACATACCCCAACACTCACTAATACAGCCAGTAAATAATCTATACAGCCAGTAACATACACATATACAGACCCATAGAGATACTAACACAGACAGTCATATAGCGACATAGTTACTCACATTTCCAGTGACACACCAAGAGAGGGACTGATACACTAATTTAGATATGTATTCAAGTACCGATACTCCTAGCCCCCATCCAGACAAGTAGCCATTTCAACACACCTTTGACCTGCTGTTATGGAGCTTGTGTGTGCAGTTTTACTGCCAGGATGAGTTGGCATTTAAAACTCCTTGTCAAGCCATAAACGTTCCTTCTACTACATATAAGTGACCTCTAAGTTAAGCTCTAGGTAGGCCATAGGGCAGGGCACTATGTGCTTAGAAGATAAGACATGTAGTTTGAAGTCTCACTGATTCACATGAGCATTTCCAGAGCCATATGCCCAGTTAACATCCAGTCTGCCACCTATACTGCAACTTACATAACAATTTACAAACACGTAGAGCCACTCACCCATCCAGTCAGACAGAGACAGAGGCATTTACACATTGAATCACATACCCACACAGCACTCATGTATCCAGCAGTAAGAGACCCAGGTGTACACACAGTTGCATACCCCAACACTCACTAATACAGCAAGTAAGTAATCTATACTGCCAGTTACAGACCCATATACAGACCCATAGAGATACTTAGACAGCCAGTCATATAGTGACATTGTTACTTTCACATCCAGTGGCACACCCAGAGAGGGACTGATACACTAATTTAGATATGTACTCAGGTACTGATACTCTTAGTCACCCATTCAGACAAGTAACACTTTAAACATACTTTGGGCCTGCTGCTGCAGAGCCTGTTTGTGTACTTTTACTGTCAGGTCAAGTTGGCATTAAAAGCCTCTTGGCAAGCTTTAAACCTCCCTTTTTCTACTTATAAGTGCCTCCTAGGGTAGTCTGTCAGTAGCCTATAAGGAAGGGTGCTATGTGTTTAGAAGTAAGACATGTAGTTTGAGAGAGAGCAGAGCTGCTATGTCAAATACCTCGGTAATGGAATGAAACACTGATAGAATAAATTATGTAGATATTTACTTGCTTCTGGTATATAATATAATGCAATTTTAAATATATATTGTATTTGGTTTTCAGATATCTATTTGTGTTCAAACAGAAGATTTTTAAGATGGCAAGAAAGGAACAGAGGAGAAAAAATACAAAAGAAACAGTACTACCTGCTAAAAACTGAGAACAAAAAAGGAGACGATGGACAGAACATAGTGGGGAAAAGCAACTGCTGGTAAGAGAACTAAGGAGTTTCTTAAAACAGTGTTTAGAAATATGAAAAAAAATATGGAAAATTATATCAATGAAAACAGAGGTTTACCAACAAGTCAGAAACGAAAAGGAGTAAGTGATGTGCAAAGTGGAAAATATTCTTAAAAACAGCGATCTGACAAGACAAAAACAATTCAAAGACATGAGAAAAATAATGTTTAGAAATAGGCTAATTCAGAAGAGGGTACGAAACATAAAGCAGTAGAAGAGAATTGCAGCATTGAAACAAAAGAACAAAGTGTAGTAGATAAAGCAATTGCCTTGAAGTGGAAAATATTCATCCTGATACTAAACAGAATGAGAACACTGGATAAAACAGTGTTGTCAATGAAGACAAAAAGCCTAAAAAAAGGATCATTAATCAAAGTAACTTTTGCCAAATTTTCAAAGGAGAATGGAAACATACATCTAGTACGGAGGCTTTCGTTAATGAAGAAAGCAACTTTCAAGAGAACACATTATTGCATGCATTTGAAACAACTGAACAATGCTATGAGGTAAAGGATGGTACTCTGATTGCAAAAGAGGAGATGGTTCAATGTTGAGGAGATAGCTCAAGAGGTATAAGGAAGGCATGGACATAATATTTAATATAAATAGGTCTGCTGCAGTATTTGTAGTGTTCACCAGCAATCAATTGACATATTAAGAACTTTTCCACATGAATTTCCAGGTAAAAGTGTGACGTGAAAAATTACAAGATTTAGATCAATGCAAATTGAGAAAACAGACTAATTTATAAGGACACTCGTTGGCATGTTTGTTCAAGAAAGTGTGCAGAAGCACCTTTCACCGTATTTATCATTCAAAGATGCAAAATTTTGTTGGAAGACTTTATTATGTGAAAGCTCCGGCAATGTGTTTAAGACAATTCAACCAATCTCTTTTGTATGGCACAGTATCTGAGGTTGAAAATGTTTATGATGATATTGAATTCCGTTTCTTTGGTGCTGAAGTATAGTCTGGAGAAAATGAGGTGTTAGTATGTCCAGGTGTAGAGGAAGAGAACACAGATATTAGTATTGATAAGTTTGCAAAAGAAATAACGTTTAATGCAGTTTCTACAGAGAAAACAAACTTTGTTTATATATGCTGTCAGTGCACTCACTACAAAAAACAAAATCAAAATGTCAATTTGTTCCTAAAAACTGAGGAAGATAACAGAGATAAGTGGCTAGAATTTGCTGTGTATATTTTTTGTGGAGGAATGTTTCGATTTGTCAACACAGCACATCATATGTAAGTATTGCTATGATAAATTAGAGGAGAACTAAATGCCTGCAATAGCTATACATAATAAGTTAGATTTGGCTGAAATTCCAGAGGAACTACGTCATCTAAATGTTTATGAAACAACACTGGTCCTATCTATACACCCATTTCAAGTAATATTTCATATGGAACAAAAGACACGAAAACTGCCAACCAATGAGCTACAGAAAGGCCTCAAAGGAAGAGTTGTATACTTGCCTTTAGATTTTAAGCACAATAATGAAACTGTGGGTATAGAGAGAGATATAGATGAGCGACTTACTATTCTAGTAAATGGGGTGCCCACAAAAAACAAAAAGAATCCATCAAGAATTGGTGGATGAGAATAAGGTGAAGAATGCTACATACTACCTTAAACAAAATAATGTGTAGTACAAAGATTAAGATTTTCTTACAGATGAAAATTACATGGAGGATGAAATGTTACCTTCAAGTGGACAGTTTGAAAAGTGGATAGAACTAAATGTGAACAAATATATGAGCGCTACAGTATCCATCTACTACATTCCAAAGAAGTCATGGGAGATGTGATTGAATTATACCAGATGAAACTGGCTAAAGGAGCTGCAATTAGTGTCTGGGAGAAAGGTTTAGAAGCTCGCTGTTTCCCACAACTATTTTCAACTGGAGTAGGCAGACAGTATGATGACCGCCAAGTGCAAATACCAGCAATTAAGTACAATCAACGAGATTATACTGCAAGGACCCTAGATTTCGTCAAAATATTCCATATATATTCCACCTGTTATTTGAAAGTGATTTGTCTGGACAATTGGATACAAAGTTCATGGAAAGGATGAGAATTTGGAATATAGTTTGATAAATTTGATGGCATGCCAACATGGCACCAAGGAAAATTGGTATTGTCATTATGGTGAACTCAAATGTATGTTACAAAGGTTAGGAGCACCAACTTGGTTTGTGACCCTCAGTTGTGCAGAGTACGCATGGGACCACTTGCATGACTTTTTGAGACAAGCAAAGTGTAACATTAAGGACATCAAACTGAAGACACCAGGAGAACTTTGCTATTTGGATCAAGCAAATGTTTTCAGGTAATTTAACCACCGTTTTCAAGCCATGCTTGCATTCATCTGAAACAAAAAGAATCCACCTCTTGGAGAAGTCACTGATTTCTTTTGGCGTCAGTACTAAGCAAGAGGTGCTCCTCATAATCAAATGTTGTGTATTAAAGATGCACTAAAATTTGGAACAGACACTGATGAGTGTGTACTTTCTTTCATAGAGCAGGATGTTACGTGCACCATCCCAAAAGACAGTGACGAAAGAGGCCTAAAACAGCAAATTCTGCATTTTCAGTCACATAGATGTGGGAAGTGCTGTCGGCAGAAGTACAGAGCAAAAGGAACATTTTACACTAAATGTCATTTTTTATTTCCAAGACCTGTTATCTCCAAAGGAAGAGTCAACAGTTTTTTGTCTGCAGTCAGACATATTCTTACTCAAAAACCTCAAAAAAATACCTATAACCTAAGAAGAACAGAAGCTTCAAAATGTATCAACAACTACAATCCTGTTATTCTGAAAATGTGGAATGCAAATATTGATATTCAATTTGTGGCGGAAAACTCCATAGTTGGTGCTCGTTATGTTACTTCATACATAACGAAATCTGAAAAAACAGAGATGAAGGAAAAGTGGGAAGAGATTTCTGCTGAAAAGTCTTTGATGAAGAAACCCTACAGCTTCAGCTTGAAGATGCTTTAACATAGGGGATTCCATTCTATGAATGCTGTGATCAGTTGAGCTTGGCTAGTTTGTACTCTAAGTTAAGAAGAATTGTTTGGATAAGTCTAAGCCAAGCCTTCATGCGAAATAGGGTGTTGAAGTATTTTCCTGAAATTCAGTACCTTGCAGAATTTGACCAAGAAAGTACAGATATTGTCAAAGCAACAATGTTGGACACCTACTATCCAAAAAGGAGTCTATATCTTGAAAGTATATGTCTTTATGAAATACTCCAAAACTACAGATGTAGAAGCAATGTCACTGAAAATGTTGATGAAGGTAAATTTGCAGTAGTTGGTTGTGATGGTTGTTTGGTATGACATAGCAAAGGTAGTCTAATTAACCAGAGAAAACTGAGCTGCCAGACTGCTGAAAAAGTTTTTGGGCACTTCTGCAGCTATTTAAGCCTTGGCATTCTTAATCAGAATTACTAGGAGAGTTTGACTACTACCGAAATTAGTTTAAATATCGAACATTCAATGGTATCCTTTTCAGTATTTAAAGATTTGAAAATGTTAAATGATGAGATTGAACAGGAAGAAACAATCGCTGCAGAGATAGCTAAGGAGAGTTCTTAAAGCAACCAAAGTTCAGTCAAGATCCTCTTGGACAGCCAATTGTTGAAAATGAGGCAACCATTGCAATGAACGAAGTGGAGACTGCAATGCATCAAGAGAGACAGCAAAGTGATGATTTGGAAGAGTTAGTAAGACAACTAAATGACAAACAAAAATAAATATATTTGGAGGTGAAAGACAAAGATGATCATGGATTCCTTCATGAAAAAATGAATGTACATGCACATCATTTAAGCCAATATTGTTGTATGTAAGCGGTCAAAGCTGGCAGCGGTAAAAGCTTCTTAATCCAATTCACACTGCTTTCCTACAGAAGACTACATAGTGTAATTTGTCATGTGTAGTAACATATCCCACTGAATTAGCTGCACACAGCATTAAAATCGACTTCTCATGCTGCCTGTGGAACATGATAACAAACTGGAGTACCAGAAGTTATCCGATGAAGCTTGCCATGAAGTTTCAAGAGTACTCAAGAAGTTAATACTTTTAATCATTGATGAGGTGAGCATGGTCTCAAACTTAATGCTTGGCTTTGTTCACTTATGAATGCATCGGATTCTAAGGACAGAATTTGATGAGCTATTTAAAGGAAAACATTTGATTGTGTTTGGCGTTCTTCTGCAACTTTCACCAGTCAAAAGACAGCTTGTGTATTAAAACTCTGCACCATGAAGAAACTCGAAATTCTTTGGGAAGTATTGGAAACATAAACATTTAGTTAAACTTCTGATACAAAGAACTACTCAAGAATATGCGACAAGCATCTGATGTTGAATATGCAAATATTCTAAAGAATATTAGAGTAGGTGTTCTGTCAAAAGAGGGGAAACTTCACTTAGAAAATCAACTTGTTCACAGACTGTTTCCTCTGAACAAGACAGCAGCAGCGCTAATGTTCAGTTTTATTCAAGAAGGAAAATCCATAGTGCGTCTAAGGCCTACACTTCAGGAGTGTGCATGTTTCAATGAAGAATTGCTAAAAGTGGAGAAAGAAGATATTTTGCAACTTACAGCAATAGACAAAATGGAACATCAGGGCATGACTGTACTCCTAAATGAAAAACTGCAAGCAAAACTGGAGTCATTAGAAAAATCTGTATCCAGAACTGCTGGATTAGAGAAATGTTTAGGTGTTTGCAAAAATTGTAGAATACTTTTGCGTTGAAATGTTGAGGAATGATTAGTAAATGGTGCTATGGGTAAAGTGATTGATTTAATTAATTTTCCAACTAATAATGAGGTTGAATATTTAGCAATAACATTGTATCAGGTTGATTGCAAAAAGCATATTGGAAGGTATATTGTATCTTTTTCGCTTGTCAAAGACTTGTATTTTTGTAGGAAGCAGTTTCCAGTTTCTCTAGCATGCGATGTGACTATCCATAAATCTCAAGGTTTAAGGATAGATGCAGCTTTTATTAATATTGGTAGTACTGTGTTCAAAGAAGGTATGTCATATGTAGCGTTATCTCAAGTTAGAACATTGTCCGGTTTGTATTTGGTTGCTTTTGAGGACAGCAAAGTACGTGCTGATCCAAGTTGTTTAAAAGAATACAATCGGTTAAGAACTGTATATATTCCTCATTTAGGACAGTATCCCATTTATATTAAACTGAAAATCTGTCCAAAACGGAAACTTACAAAGAATTGTACTGTTGTTGTTGGAAAGAAGGAAAAGAAGAAAAACAATGAAGTTAATAAGATGAAAAAATTGAGAATGAGGGAGATATTCTAGGTTACCAGTTATCAAACCCTTCTGGTGTTAACTGCTATGCAAATGTTGTACTCAATATACTCTTTCAATTACCTCATCTTGTATATGCAATTGAACAAAACCACAGAAGAGATTGTGTTCTGCACTGTGTGGTTTGTTGCAATGTTTAACTAGTGATAGGACTATAATACATTGTGCTTCAGGCATTCGAGACCTTGTTGATATATGTAGCGGACAGTTCAATTTATTCAAAACACTCAACAAGGTGCACAGGAGTTTATAGTGGTCATCCTTGGAGATCTAGAAGAAGAAGAAATAAGTATTGAAAACCTGCCGAAATTGTTGATCAGATCTTATGTCAACATTACATGTGCGAAGAAGTGGCAAGTATCTTAATGCTACAACGATGCAGAGCAGAAGGAAGTAAATTCGAAACAGAGAATACAAACTTCAAAGCAGGACAAATATCTGCTTCTGAAAGAACTTTTACTACTGTGGCAACCATCTTTCACAAAGGATTTAATGTAACATCTGGATACTATACTGTCTTACTGTCCATTTAAAAAGTGAAACTGGATGGACGGAATGTAATGACAGCAGCCTTAAACTCAAGAAAAATCTGCCTGTTAAGCTACCAAATTGTTATCTTTTGATTCTTCAACCAAAGTTCAAAGGAGGATTACCATTAAAAAATTGATATAGTGTATTTGTTCTAGGTCCATCGTCAGTATTTATGATATCATTTGGCCTTACAAGGGTGATGTCTTTATAAGGGTCTCCTTATCCCAAAGCCCTCTATAGCTTTAATAGTATTGTACCACTTATAATAATAAAGGAGCAATTTTTAACATATGTTTGATTCAATTAGTTAAGTACCTATAGGTAAAACAATTGATTAAATAATTGTAGTGAGTGCAATTCATATTATCACTTATTTGTAATGATATACTGTGCAGTTCTGTAGTTTTCTTCTGCAATCTATATGATTGTTTTTTTAATGTTTTTTAGGAAGAGTCTTTATACAGTACATTATTTACGGTATACAAGTTTAGAAGCTGAGCACAGTAAAAAAGGGAGAAGTAAATGCTTCCATGTAATGTAAGATACTGTTACAGCATAGGAAATGTCTACTGTTTTGATTATAATATGAACTAATGCATTGCAGAAATTAAACGTTTATTGTGTAATGTAATATGTAATACTAACTTAAATTTATGTTTTTTTCTTTTCATACAGATGAATTGCACCATCTATTGGAGTACTGTACTTTACTAATTAGTTCTTTCTCTGTTGTTGAACAAACGTACATTCTCAAGGTATACACTGAGGCAGATAGTGATACAGCTAGACACACACCGACACAGCTACTCACACACACACCCAGCTACACACCGATACAGTGATTCACACAGCCACTCACACACTGATACAACAACTTAGACAACCACTCATACACTGATACAGCCCCTTACACACCTAGCTATACACCAATGCAGGTACTCATACACCCACTCACTCACCCATACAGCCACTCATGGACCTAATCACTCATCCATACATCCTCTCACACACCCAGTCAGTCTCCCATGCAGCTACTCACACAGTCACTCACTCACCCATATACTCACTCACACAGCCATTCCTTCACCCATACAGCCATCCACTCACTCATAAAGCCACTCACATACCCACTCACTCACTCACTCACTCACTCACTCACTCATCCATACAGCCAGTCACACCCCCACTCACTCATCCATACAGTCACTGGCACACCCACTCACTCACCCATACAGCCCCTTATACAGGAACTCACTGACTCATACACTCACTTATACTTCCCGGCACATACGGTTTTCCTTTTTTTTAAAACAAGAAAGGTGGTTCTAACAAGAACCTTTGTTTCTTTTCTTTGCATTACCAAAGCTTTGTTTTGTGTGTTTTTTAACATTTTGGGTTTCTACGTTTTTTTCCATTTAAAATGGCAACTGGAAAAATAAACTTTTGTTGTCAGGCAAAAGGGTGTCCCCCGGTGTAACAATTGGCATTGTAGATATAGTTGATGGTTCTGATGCACAACGCTGACTCTTTGCCCTTGCCAGGTGCTTTGAGTGTATTGTTTTCAAATCCTTCAGCAAGTTTGTAGTTGCATGTGATTATTTTTTTGACATTCCTCTGGAGAGGATCTATTTGCAGAGGTTACACTTTGCATTTTTTGTGACTATCTTTTTCTCTCCAGAAGGGATGCTGAAAAACACCCAAGCTATTGTTCCACCTCTGATTAACTGGCATCTCTCTCCTCATGATGTTCTTTTTCATTTCCTCCAGATGCCATTTTAAAGTAAAAAAACTTAAAAAAGTTAAATAAAGTAACTTTTAGTGCAAAACTAGAGCCCCAGCCAATATATCCTCCAATTTTAGCAATCACAGTTGAAAGAAATGAAAATTGGGTGGAGACGTCCTTTCCAGAATCATGAAAAGTGTTTTATCCAATGAAATCCCTTTATTCCGTATTCATTTGGGATGCATGAACACTGACGTAATCACAATTTCAGGAAATTCAAGAAAACAGTCTTGTAACATAAATTTACTTTTTAAAATCTAAGGGCCTCATGTATGAGGAATTGGCGTAGGGAGCACCGCAAGTCTTCTTGCTGTACTGCCCTACGCCAATGTAAAGGGGCAGGAATGCACCATATTTATGAAATATGGTTCATTCCTGTCCTTCCCCCCTGCTGTGGCACACAATTTGCTGCCTAATGCCAACGTAGGCACCTTTGTACCATTTATATGCAAGAAAGGGTACCTTCCTGCACAAAAACAATTGCGAGAGGTGTTTTCCTCTTTCTATGTGTGCTGCAGTATGTAGTGACTTTGACGAGGGGGTTCTTTCTTGTCCTCTCCTGATGAGAGCAGAGTCCATAGTGTTCCCTTTAAATTATTGCAAGTATGAAAATGTGCTAAATCATCTAGAGGCATTGCCCGTTTGGCCCCGCCCCAGCCACCTTAGTAGTATGTAAAGTTCATCCCGCCTTTTGCCATGATGATGGACAGCTTACCAGAAGGCCCCTGCGCACATTTCCTGCAGATTTTAATGACTTGTTCTTGATGCCGAAGAATATCAGGACATTTCCACCAAACAAAAAAGCACTTACTTTATCAATCAATCATCAATCAATCATACTTTATTTGAATGCAAGTTGTATCCATAAAAGTGCAATGCGTAATAATTAAATACATACAATACATAGTAAGAAATTAAAAACACAATGCATACTTTTAAACATACAAATAATTAAAATATGCTCTCCTGTTGAACGTACATGTAATACGAAGTCCAGAGGGGTGGTCGTGCTGCAATAATGTAAGCATAGTGGGCCTGCCAGAGGGAGCGGGTGCTATTGCATACGTGGAGCGCTTGATGAAGCAATTGTTGCCTCAGGACACTCTCTCACAATATTTGACTGTGGGATGGGCACACCGGGTACCTGCCGCCATCCCATACCATGGGCCAACCCCAGGCCATTCTCGTTCCGTGTGTTACATTATAGGGACAGGGATGTGATCTTAAAAGAGACCGACAACTAAATGAGATCAAAATAGGCAATGCCCCCATAATGTTTTTCTCGGATTACACAATGGAGGTGTAGTGTTGCTGTAGCTCATTCCTGACTGTCAAACATCGACTGCGTGAACTTGAAATCAAATATGGACTTCTATTTCCAGCACACTTATGAATCATGGCAGAGGGGAAGACCCACTTCTTCAACACCCCCGAAGCTGTGTGGGACTTGCTGGAATCGGAAGGACTCTCAGCGACCAGCAGACCGCAACGTACAGACCCAACGACCTGAGGGGGAGCAAGAGGGTGCAGCTGTTGCAGATGATCTAAGCAGAGACGCCCCTCCTTTCATGCAGTACCTAATCTGGAGCAAATTATCCAGGAACGTTGGAAAGTGTTGCAATCTCTGGTGGCGCTGGGAGAACAAGACAGGAACTCTGTGCTTCACATAACATCTATCCACTCAATCAGCAATGACGCCTCACCAGCTACTTGCCCCTCCCGAACTGAATAAACTGCTCCTCCAGAGATTACTCTGAAAATGTCACATTATATTGTCTAATACCAAGTGTGTCTCTTTATTTTGTATTGAAGTCTTGCCTTTTTGTTTCCACCAATAGCTGCAGCCTTTGTGTCCAGCGAACCAGGTCAGGTCTGTCAATCCTCTCAGGTATGAAACGTGCACTTCTAATGATAGACACAGACAGCATTGTCTTGCACTAATTGATAGTTATGAGTACAAGGGTCATTATCAATACAATGTTTCCTGATAATGCGGGTCCCCGGACACAATCTCCTAATTAAGCGGGGTAAAAGCCTACAAACCCACTCGCTCTCCCCATTAGATATCTATCTAACTAACCTCAATGGAGAGACCTAGTTCTTTTTTTGGGTGGGCACCTGTTGTGTTACTCCTCTATTGTTATTTACAGCATAGTTTTACAGTTTAATTGTGTTATATGATTTGGTACGACTCACGTCCTTTACAGTCCTTTTCCCATGCTCCCCGTCACTGCTCCCTAATGTTCATGACCCTTCTCTCTCCTGTGCGGGGCGATGACACCTCGGGGAGGAAACACTTACTACACTACTTATGGCTAGCTTTAACGTCATTACATGGAATGTATGGGACATGCATACTCCATCACAACCTTATGCCATATATGCTTATTGAAAGTGGCACTCAGTGCACATTGCACTGTTACAGGAAATGCACCAGACACATATAGAGAACACTAGACTTCAGAGAAGAGGGAGGGGTCAGGTATACACCACTGGATTCTCTAGTTATACCTGTGTGGTTCTCCTTTGTATTAGACCCGGCACTCCGTTTGTCCTGAACGATTCGATCATGGATGCACAAGGCTGTTATGCATTGGTGAAAGGGCGGCTTGATGGACACCCTATACTGCTGGGATCACTCTATGCTCCAAACATGGTCCAAGCCCCCTACCTACACACACTATCACGCATCCATTTGCAATGGGACAGGATACTGTGGCTTCTCGGGGGAGTTTAATAGTGTGTTGGATATGGAGCCATACTTCCCACACTACACTTGATCGCTCCTTCCCTCCTTTGTCACGTACACTTGCCACCAACAATGCTCATACATTATCTAACTGGCTGCAACAATGGCATCTGAAAAATGCATGGTGCTGTCGCAACCTGACTGCGAGGGTCTACTCCTTTTATTCAGCTCCTCATCTACTACAAGTCTGCATAGATAGATTGGTGGCTACTCAGTCACTGCTCCCATACATCTTGACAATAGACTATTTAGGATGCACACACTCCAATCATAATCCCCAAATCTTACAGCTGGAATGGGAGGCTCTCATTCCTCCTATTCCCATATGGTGGTTTCAGCTGGTGGTCTTGAAGGACCCTCCTTTTCGAGCATCTCTGGGTTCTATGATAGATGACTATTTAGAAAACAACCTAGGTACGGCTTCAAATGGCCTGATCGAATGGGATGCCTTTAAGGTGACATTGAGAGGCCATTGCCTGGGAGCACAGAGTAATGTGAGGCGTGGACTCACCCGAGACATCACTAGTGCAGAATGCAAGATACTGAGGTTAGAGACTCAAGCAGCTGAGGGACTGGACAACTCAGCCACATTGGCCAATGTGAGATGCGAACACATGAGATTAGTAGAGCGACTGCGCTGTTTCAATTATATGGCACACTTCCCACACACACATTACAAGGCGGACAAATCTGGATGATTACTGGCATGGCTGATCCGGTAGAATCCTCCTCATAGGCCTATCACAGCTCTGTGTTCAGAGGCTGGCCCCCTTCTTTATATGCAAGCTGCCATTCATGATGAAATTACCTACTAATACCTATCAATCGAACAGAGACCCAGACCCTGACAAGTGCAGGGTGCTTCTGTCCGACTTACCCATACCCACGATTTCAATAGACACTCGGAACTAGATGAGCCACTAACTGTAACCGATGTTTGTAACGCTATTAGAGCACTGGCCAAAGGCAAGACACCATGACTGGATGGCTTGCCCTCCGAGCTCTACAAAGCCTATGTGTCACAACTTGCCCCATACCAGCTGAAGATATATTACGAAGCCTTATCTCTGGGGACACTCTCATAATCCCAGATGGTGGGTGTGGTTATATCTTTAGCCAACCCCCATAAAAACCCTGAACTTCCTGGCTCGTACCGCCCACTGGCCCTCTTGAATACGGATTACAAAATATTAGCAAAATACTTGCGGATTGCTTAGCATCATTGGTACAAACTTTGGTGCACCCTGACCAAAATGCTTTTGTCCCCACACGGAACATCTCACTCAATTTGTGCTGTTTTTTAGAGTCCTTAAATATGCCCCCACTATGTGGCCCCGAGCTGGGTGTTTAATATTAGACCTCGAGAAACATTCGACTCACTAGACTGGAGCTATCTGTTAGCAGCACTCGCCCGGTACGGAATTGGCACTCGATTCCTGAGGATGGTGAAATTAATGTATGTCAACCCACTCATTAGAGTTAAAACAGGTTCTCTATTGTCGGCAGATATCCCTATACACAGAGGTATGTGTCAAGGCTGCCCTCTGTCGCCATTACTATTCTCGTTAGCCATCAAACTATTGCTCCTAGCACTTTGCAAACAGGGAGCACAATGTGGCATCACAATGGGCGATGGACTACGTCGCCTCCTTGTATGCCAATGACATGTTGCTGTATTTGTGGGACATACATGATGTCCCCAATGCAATGAACACTATCCTGACACAATTCGCTGAATGTAGGGACTGAGGGTCAATTGGACAAAATCATGTGTGTTCCCCTTCCACCCGAATACAGTTAACCCCAAACTGAGGACAAGAGAGATACAACTGTCCTGGCAACACCGCAATTTCAAATATCTGGGCATACAAATATATCATAGTATGACAGATCTGTTTGAGGGAAACGTTCTGCGGGCAATCACTACGCAACATGCTCAGATGACGTTTTGGTGCACATTACCTCTAGAAGTCATGGGAAGAGTGGATTTCTTAAAAATTATGATGTTTACTGCCTGGCATTGTTCAATGGACAACTGGGTGAAAGCCGAAAGTGTAGCCCTTCTTAGAGAAGATGCATTAAGATTGTGGAAATATCCCATTATTACTTCCTGGGATGCCATTCTACTAGCTTTGCATGCACACATAGAGGGGGACGGTGTACTGGAACCCACTGATATGGCTGGCAACCTGTCGCAATAAGCAACTGAATGATTGGAATGTCCCCTCCATATCAACGCTCATTTCCATGTTGATGTAACATGCTCAATGTTTGTTGGCCCCCCTGCTAGATTTACTCTTTACCCCCACCTCTGATCATGCCTCACTTACAGGCACTACACATAATCTGAATATGACATTTGGGACAACGGACGGGTTTCTGCAGCAACTGGGAGTTGAGATGCACTAAGTTTTCTTATTCCCTCTTTTTTTCTTGTTGGACTTCTCTCCCTTTACCCTCTTTATTTTCATGGTTATTGTTGATAGAAAGGTAACAAACTGTATTGAATCTCTTTTTTCTCCTCCACATTGTCTGCACTGGGGATTCTCTGGTTAAACACACCATTATGGAAACATGTTCAATACACAATATTTAGGCGCCCTCACACTATACTATGATTATTGCTGTCCTATATCTCAGAGTTTAAATTGTATGTATTACATCTATATCGGCTTTGAGTAAATTAAGAGATATTCTTGTGATGCACCACTGTTTGAATTTGCCATACTATGTCTCACACAGTGTACTATGATGTTGGATACTTATGTGTTTCTTATATTGAAAACGTAAGAAAAATTGGTTGTGAATGGTAAAGAGATGTTGATCATGAAACTTATTTTCAATACACATATTGAAGCAAAAAATGATAAAGTTGGATTTCAAGTTGCAAGTCTGAAAATGCCACTTTCAGCAAGTTGGACATTTCTTACTTTAACCATTCTGTGCCTTTTGCCTGTCTCTGAATACACATCTGGGGTGGGTGTTAGCTGGGCTTTGTGCATTCCCTCTAGACAGCCATACACAATAGGAGTTTAGGTGTGACTAATGGGCCATCCACATTCTGATGGGCCACCCTGGGTAGAATGCGAGGGAGGAGCTGACACTTACACCTAAATGGGCTGTGCCTGTCCCCACACAAAGTGCTGCATACCTCCTGTAGTGAGTCTGGAGCCAGAGCAGGAAGGGCATGGACCATGTGCACTTCCAAGACCTCTCTTTGAAGTCTCCCTCACTTTAAAGGTACAACTGGGTATAAGTACTGGACCTCGGACACCACCACTTCAGTGCACTTCTGGACATGAGGACATTCTGCCAGGAAGAAGGACTGCTGTGCTTCTGAAAGGACTGTCACTCTGCTGGACTTTGCTGGACTCTTGCTCTGCTGTGCCTGCCCTGCTACCCTCCTTGCCTGGTAGAGAGAATGTCTGGACCTGCATCTCTACATCCCCAGAACCAAAGTGACTCCAAAGGCTTGCTGACTTGCCTCCTGTTCTGAAGGCTCAGGGACATCAAAGAATTCCAACAACCATGCTACAGCACCTGGACTCTGCCAACTGTGAGTCTTGCCCTTCCCAGTGGTGTCAATCCAGTCCTGGGCCCTTGGATGTGGGTTTTTCTGGGCTGTACCTGAAAAATCCAAACTTCGCTGTTGTTATGCCAGTCTGGAACTGACGCATCTCCCCTCGATGCCGCCGCATCTTTGCTGCTGTTGAGGACAAAGTCATCACGTCGCCTGCAGCACGGTTTGATGATGATGTATTGCCTACATCCATAGCAGCCATATGACGACGCATCTCTGAGTTGCGCAGCTCGATGATGATGCATCACCTATGAATCCTAAGGATCGACGTCAATGCATCATCTCCTTGATGCTCGCATCTCATCCTCGATGCATCCATAACCGAGGTATTGATTTCAGCAGGACAATGTTGGTCCCTGTATTCGACCCACACTCCATAGTGAATGAGCTGAAGTTTTGGATTTGACCCGGTCAAGGGTGACCAGATAGTCCCGGTTGGCGCTTAAAGCTTTTAAGCACTATATTTGCAGATATTCTTTAAAAATTCATAACTCTTGTTCTACTTATTGTATTTTTGTTGTTTTTGGCCTTGCTTTGTTCATTAAATTAAGCTCTTTCTAACCTGGCACGGTTTATTTTTGAGTGGTGTTTTCACTGTTTTACTGTTTTAAGTGTTGCAAACATACTTTACACATTGCTTCTGATGTTAAACCTGACTGCTCTGTGCCAAGGCACCAGAGGGTAAACACAGATTAATTTAGGTATTCCTGAGTAGGATTGTGATTCCTCCTTGGACAGGGTGCATACATCTGCCAGATTGAGACCCAATTTCTAACAGTTATTAAATCATGTTCAAAATATCAGCATACAAAAACATGGCATCCACTATATCGCCTGGCGCTAATGATTTTAAAATTGGCGAAATCCATTTTTTCCTTTGCACATCATAAAATTTACAAAATAAAACAACATGAAGTGTTGATTGTTCTGAATGATCATCACAAGGACACAAGTGCATAACTCTTGACCAGTCATTCATTCTTGGGAAGCTTATTAGTCTATGTAAAATCCCTAGTCTGAATCTGGTCAGTAATAATCTGTCATAACCACCAGGGACCATGTTGAGATAAGGTTGAATGCTGAATGTTGTTAAAATCATTTGATTAGACAATACAGGAGGATTTATTATTTTTGCTGATAGCCTAAGTGATTCAAGTAAAATTAGGCCCTCTTTTTAAAAATCTTTTCTTGTTATGGTGGTCATGGTGCTGGGCTTAGTGTAGAACTCTGGATGGCCCAGATCACACATGAAGTCCCAAATGTACCTTAACCATGGGATAGTTAATACCCCTTCCAATTTAAAAGTATCATTTAAAATATCCTGGTTAAGCGTGGTTTTCGTTGATGACCATATCCTATGCCATAATAGAATGGGTTCCATTTTTATAAGATCTACAATATATGGCACACCCAATTCAGAATGACAAACGTATTATGAAGTGCTGCTCGGGACTGCCAATATATATCTTAAAAACACATTTTCCACTACTTGCAATGAGTGCCAATCGACATGGCCCCAAACCCCAGGGCCATACATCACCGTAGAAGCACAGTTGGCCTTATAAATCTGTAAAAGTTCAGTCGGCGGCCTCCTACCTAATATTCTCTCAAAGTTAGCAAGGGCGGCTGTGGCTTTCATAAATATCAATTTTCTGGCTTGCACCGCCTGGGTCCAGGAGCCGTTTTGGTCAAAGAGAATGCCCAGATATGAAAATCTTTTTATGAACTCAACCTTCTGCATATCAATACACATGTCTCTGCATTTTTTGACTGCCAGTACCACACCTCATGACAAAGGTTTTTGATGTATTTACCTTAAGACCCAGGTTGTGCATGAAGGATAAAAAACTATTCATTACCCTTTGTAATCCTACTTGGGTGCGCGACATCAAAACGGCGTCATCCGCATCCAAAAGGGCAGGTATGGGCCGTCCACCAATTTGTGGGAGATCTTGGCAATCATTCACCAGTGCTTGGCCTAATCCATTTATATAAAGATTAAATAAAAAGGGGGCCAGAACGCAGCCTTGCCTTACCCCTCTCTTTATTGGGAACGGATTTGTGCAATCTCCACTGGCACCATACTGCCCCCTTGCCTTAGCGTCGCTATATAATCGTCCTAAAAAGTGAATAATTGTGGGTTCCACTCCTAGCTCCTTGAGAATCCTCCAGAGCTTATCATACCTAACACAGTCAAAGGCTGCTGTGAGGTCTACAAATGCTAAGAACATCCTACCCTTCTTTGCAAGGTTATACTTCCCTATAATAATGTTCAAATTTAGGCTTTGTTCAACTGTTCCTAGGCCCTCGCGGAAGCCAAACTGTAAATCGGAGATAACCTTATTGTCATCGGCCCAGTCCTGTAATCTTTCCAGAATAATTTGACCAACGACTTTTACCAAGGAATCTAATAAAGATATCGGCCGGTAGCAGCCGGGATCCTGGCGATCCCCTTTTTCAAAAATAGGAACTAAGATGGATTCAGACCAGCTTTTTATAAAATAGGAGGAACAGCTTGCAGTGATTACCTGTGTTAACAACGGGCCCCATAGCTTCACATTGGATTTATATAAATCTACGGGGACCCCATCAGGCCAAAGCCCTTTCCACCCATGCTTGCCATAATGGCACGGTTGACTTCTTCCAGGGTGAACTGGACGTCAGTAGAGTATGACAAGGGTGCCAGTATGACATCTCCTGGAGATTGAGTATCTGAATAATCAGCACACACACCACTATTATACATATTGGTGAAGTGCTCGACCCATTGCTCTTCTACGATTGCTATTTCGATGGACGGAGCATCTCCAGAGTCCAGGAAAGGAGTTTTTACCACTTTCCAAAAAGCTGAGCTATCTTTGGATAGGGAGGCATCATGCAGGGCTGTCCATGCGTCATTTCTCAGTGTTGCTCTACGCTCCTTAAGTGTACGTTTATAAACCCCTCTGGCCTGTCTAATGTCATTTGGGTTTCTAGATGTTTCTATGTACTAAACTCATGGCAGAGACAATAGTCCATTGTCAGTACAATGAGGGCAGGTTTGGTGTGCCCCTCCACATCACAGGTCAGTTACAGGACTTCACCTATGTCTAGGGACAGGCCTAGGCCCCAGGGTAGACACTAGATAGGAGTGAGACTAGGTCTTAAATTAAAAACCAGGATACCAGATACTTGCAATCAGGCGCTCAGGGCAGGGGAACATGACCATACATGCATCATGTAGGTGACATTCCCGTCCCAACAATCAAGAATACAGAGTAGTTAAATCTACACATCATGTGGCATCTGCAGTATAAAAGAGCTGCTTCATGTAACCACCCTCAAAATGCCATGGACTTGAGGTACAGCCCATTCAAGCTATGCCAAACCACAAAAAGGAATCACTCAAAGCCCACATTCTCTATACGCTATATTATAATTATTTTTGCTACATCGATTACAAGACCTCTCGCAAGAAGCATCTAGAGCTGCGTGCAGCGAGACCTAAAAAGCAAACTACGTGGTTAAAAAGGAGTGCGATACTTTCAAAACCCTATACAAGGCACATATATGATCAATATCTTGTCACTTTCATAGATTGCGCTATCTGGAAAATGAGAAAACTTCTAAAAAAGATTAGGAAGCATCTCAGAGAAACATGCATCATGGAATAAACGAGCAAGTTTGTACTTTGTTTAGAGGCGCAATTTCATATTTTTTTAATATGTGGAAATATCGAACCGATTATTGACTGTGGCCACATTGCCAATACACGTTCATTGTTTTATTTAACATTTTTGCAGTTGGTTTGAGATCGATAACAAACGTACCTAGTGCAATTTATATGTTTTAATAATAACAGGGTGTGCTGATACTAATGGTGTACTTCCGACTGGTTTCAAAATATATTTGATACCGCTAAATACACAATTAAAACATACATTTATATTAGATCTCTTTGATTTCTCTTACAAACAAGCTTTATGAATTAACATTGAATAGCCCTCTTCAAACATCTTCACTGACATCTACTTCTTGAAGAATGCACTTCATTCTTATCTTCCAGGAATTCCATACATTTAGTGTATTATGTTTCTGTTTCATGTACTTACCCTGTGCAGCTTTCACAAAAATCCATTGTCCCAGTTTTTCTTTATATAGATGTGCTAGTTTCTTTTACCATTAAAAGGGATCCCTACAAACCCTTCTATTTATTGTCATTAGAGTCTTGCTTTCTTGCAGTAGATTTTATGTTTTGGCTTCTTGCTGCTGCTAGCAATCCACACACCGCCTTCATTTGTCTTTGCCATTCTGTTCATATTTGAATACAATTCATACTTGATTAAATTAGGACTCTTTGAAAAGACTAGGAGATAGTTTTAGATGTTGGATATAACATAAAATATTTTCCACCCTGGAGGAAATTGCATTACCACCAAGTAGGTCGTGTACACCCGGTTAAAATAACATTGCAAGCAATGGGGAAATGTGTGGAATAATTATGCATTAATATCACCACCAGAACTAAGCCACTGTGTCAGTGTTTCCCACACATTCCCAGTGGGTCCAAAGGCAGCAGTTTTAAAAGCACTGGAAAGTTCCTTGTATAATTAGCAGTTTTCGAGCAACAATAAAAGTGTCAAGATAACACCAGTGATTAATGTACCTGCTGGAGAGACATGAGAGTTTTGTCCAGTGGCAGCTTTGACTTATCTAATGTAGCACAGAGGGTTAAAATGCCTACTGCAAAGAATGTGTACCATGCATTTTAAAAAACAGTATTTTATGTGCATAGGTCCGTGGGTTACTGCTTTTGTCACAGAGATTCTTTTGTTACTGTGCAGTTCATAAGTGACAATCATAATCTAGCACAGTGACCTATAAACTGTCATCAAAGAGCTGCTTGCAAACTGCATGGTACAAGTTAGTAACTTATATTTTTTCCCAGTCTTTCATTATCCTGATGCTGCTAAAAATGTTTATTTGGGTGGAAATACATTTTTATTGTTAAAGTCAATGATAACCACTGTGTTATGTTTTGAATCCTGAGTTTGTGCTGCTCCAGACCAAGCATTTTTAAAAATGCCTACCAGAATGAATGACATGTGAATCCTACACCTTGTAGTCCCCTTTGCCTTATGTAACATTTTCCATACACTGATTTACACATATGAATCATTGTCTCTATATGTGTGTGATGTAAAGTGCTCTGACATCCTACAATGGTATGAGAGATGCTATAAAACAATTGAAATACATGTGAGAGAGAGGCTATGGAGAGATGAGAGGCACTGTTGGAGGGTGATAAGGGATTCATTGAAGAACCCCAACAAAGACTGTCGAATCCTGGTGCATAGTAAGGTCTTCATTTACTATTCTTTAAAAGCTAATACAATTCAATATATTATTATAATGATAAATGTGTTGTAGACTGCACCATTGTTTCCTAAATTTCTTTGGAGGGAGAGGCTCCCAAAGCCCCCTTTGTGGTGGTTAGGCTCACTCACTGCACTTTGTGTGCATTGTTTGGGTACTGGTCTGAAAACATTTGCCAGGGCTGCTTTGGGTTTCCAGTCTGGCCCTGGCAGGAGCAGGAGCCTCGTACTGTGAAATAAAACCAACCATTTAAAAGTTAGTCACGGAGATGCAGCACCAACCTTTCCATTAAAATGTTTCGTGTTTTGCAAATTCTTTCAATATAAAATACTAAGTGGGATATTTACAACAGAAGTGGCGGAGCGTGTTGTTAGCCTCCTTGGTTTAACGACACACTACGCCACTTCAGAAACGCAGGGCTGCACCATGTTTACAAGAATATGGTGCAGCCCTGCGTTTCCCCTGCGCTGGCACTACACTTAGCAGTGTAGCGCCAACGCAGGCACCCTTGCACCATAGTGCAAGCGTGTCTGCGTTCTGGGGAAGATTGTTTATGTGCAGGAAGGTCCCCTTCCTGCACATAAACAATCTTGAAATGCAGTTTTGTCACTTCTATGTGTGCTGCTTAATGCAGCACCCATGGAAGTTGCAAAATGTAATTGTTTTTAAAGATTGTTTATGTGCAGGAAGGGTTACCTTCCTGATCATAAACAATCCAAGGCATTTTGCTTTTTCCATGTGTGCTGCACAAGGCAGCACACATGGAAAAAGCAAAAACGAGGAGAAATAAAGCATTTCTCCTGGTTTTGCCAAGTTAAGGCCAGGTTTTCCCTGATCTTAATTTTTGCACTGCGTCCTATTTACGCTGCCCTTGTAAATAGGGGGCAGCGTCAAAATCACTGGGTGTTGAGGTGGAACGCCCACAGCAACACCCACTGCCCACCCCTTTCACACTAAGCATTGCATGAAAGGGGGCCTTATTTACAAGGCAGCGTTAAGCCACGTTAAGTGGCTTAACGCTGCCTTGTAAATAAGGCGAAGTCCCTATCACCACAGCAATGTCACAAAAAGTGACGTTCCCATTGCGATAGGGCTTGTAAATATGCCCCTAAAATTCTTAGTAATTCGAGTATTTGTTTTGTGTGCACAGGTGTGTTTATTTTTTTCGAATTACTGTTTTAATGTTCGAAATTTAAATCCTACAAGTTGCTTGGGGGTCCCCGGCTTCCAGTGGTGACTCAATGGGGGTCCTCAAGAGTCAAAAGTTTGGGAACCACTGCACTGTGTGATGAAATGGTGAGGTGCTACTTTCCAGGTAATTTCAAAGGTGTAAATAGCACCAACAGAGTTCCATGACGGCTATACTGTGGTGATACATGGGAGGTACGAGCACCTTGTGACGGAGGCAGACTATACTAGCATGCAAGTGACAAAGGTGCGCCCCAATGGGAATGTGTGAACGGAGTTGCAAAGAGTGATGCCCATTAAAGGCTGGAGAACCTATGAGCCAGCACAGGGGAGTGATGGGAGACTGAGATACCCCAGGAGAGAGTGATGGAGGAATAAGGAGCCTCCAAGTGGAATGATGCGGGAGGGATAGCGTTAGTAAGAAATGTCGGGAAGCGATGAGGAAAAGAGAATCTGATGGCAATGTCGCATGAGTAATGTGATGAGTTTAGTGCAGTTACAAAAAACACCCCATACCATCAAATTAATCGCAGGGAGATACCTCTTTTTTTGCAGTTTTTATATAGCGCGAGGGTGACCCACAGGGCAGTAGAGCGCTTTACATGAGCACCAAATTACATTACACGAGCTCTGATGTACCAAACTGCATCACACAAGGTCTGATTCTTTTTTTAGGTACAGGGAGATGGAATAGCCTGCCCAGAATCACAGGATGTCGATCTGAGTCAGGACGCGAACCTGGTTCCCCATCTCCAAGCTCGGCAGCTCTGGCCATTAGGTCACATCTCCTTTCACAGTCAAGTGTGCGAAAGGATGACTCACTTGTTGACGCAATTCATCTAAACGGCCATCAAGTATCCCCTTCTGTGCATGGTGGCATGTAGCAAAATGTCTAGGGTAATTACCACTATTTATGCATGGAGATGCAATTGTTGGGCTCAGCAAAGATTAAAGAATACTTTAGAACAGTTATCAGCAGGTGCAAATTCGAACTCAAAATCTCAAAGTGCAGCCAATCCCTCACTCACATTCAAAATGAAGGAAGCAACTGCCACTGCAATTAAACATTACACTGGAGACTGAGGGTTGACATGGACAGAGTAGAATAGTCAGGAGGAAATGTATTTACCATAAGGATTTGACGCTCTGTTAAACAAGTTTTGACCTTTCTTCATTTTGTCCCTTCCACCCAACCTCAATTACGGTGTAACAATGATGGGTAGCACCAGGAACATGATAGAATGACGCTTTAAAGAAGTAATACTCCACCCACGCGCACAACAGCAAGGAACTCTTCAGCATCATCAAGGAGTTCGCCCAACCCACTAGCGAGTCTACCGACATCCCTCCCTCACAAGACCTCTGCGACAAACTCAGCACCTTTTTCCACCACAAAATCAAGAGCATCTACGACAACTTCGACGAAGACAACCAACACACTGAACCCTCACCAACCACCCCCGACACCCGGAAACCAGCGATTGACGACTGGACAGCCCTCACCACCGAAGACACACTGAAGACAATGAAGTCAATCCACTCAGGGGCCCCCACGGACCCCTGCCCCACCACATCTTCAACAGAGCCGCCGACACCATCGCACCCATGCTCCGCCACACCATCAACCGCTCCCTGGCGACCGCCTCGGTTCCCCGACGACTGGAAACACGCCGAGGTCAACCCCCTCCTAAAGAAACCCTCAGCGGACCCCACCGACCTCAAAAACTACAGACCCATCTCCCTGCTCCCGTTCCCAGCGAAAGTAATCGAGAAAGCCATCAACGGCCAACTCGCCACATTCATTGAAGAACACAACATCCTCGACTCCTCCCAATCCGGCTTCAGAAAAAACCACAGTACGGAAAACGCCCTCCTCGCCGCAACAGACGACATCCGCACCCTACTGGACAAAGGAGAAACAGTAGCCCTCATCCTCCTCGACCTATCAGCGGCGTTCGACACAGTCTCCCACCGCACCCTAATACGCAGACTCTACGACGCAGGAATCCAGGACAAGGCCCTCGACTGGATCCGCTCCTTCCTCTCTGGCAGGACGCAGCGGGTCAGCCTCCCCCCTTTCCTCTCGGACCCCACACCTACCACCTGCGGAGTCCCCCAGGGCTCCTCCCTCAGCCCGATGCTCTTCAACGTCTACATGGCTCCACTCGCCCCCATCGTCAGAACCTACAGACTCAACATCGTGTCATACGCAGACGACACCCAGCTCATCCTCTCCCTATCCAACGAGCCCAACACCGCCAGACGCAACTTTCGAGAAGGCATGGAAGCCGTCGCCAAATGGATGAAAAACAGCTGCCTACAACTAAACACCAACAAAACAGAAGTACTCATCATGGGCCCAAACCCCGATGCCTGGAGCGACACCTGGTGGCCCCCCGCCCTCGGAAACCCGCCAACCCCCACGTACCACGCACGCAACCTGGGAATCATCCTGGACTCCGAGCTCAAAATGGACCGCCAGATCAACTCTGTCTCGTCTTCCTGCTTCCACACCCTCCGCCTCCTTCGTAAGACCTTCAAATGGATCCCCCTCGAACACCGAAAGACCGTCACTCACGCCCGGGTCACCAGCAGACTCGACGATGGCAACGCACTCTACGCCGGAATAAACAAAAACCTCACCCGCAAGCTACAGAACATCCAGAACGCCGCCGCAAGACTGGTCCTCAACCTGCCAAAACACTGCCACATCTCCCAGCACCTGCGCACACTCCACTGGCTCCCTGTCGAGGGGAGAATCACCTTCAAGATGCTCACCCATGCACACAAGGCCCTCCACGGCACCGGACCAGCATACCTGAACAGCCGACTCAAATTCCACGCACCCCAAAGGACCCTACGATCAGCCCAGCTCTCCTACGCCGTGGTCCACCGCACCAGAAAGACCAGATCGGGAGGCCGCTCCTTCTCCTTCCTCGCGGCCAAAGCATGGAACGCCCTTCCGCTCCACCTCAGACAGACAACATCGCTCCCCATCTTCGCAAGAAACCTCAAAACCTGGCTCTTCGACAGACCCCCTCCTTGATGGATGGAACCTGCACCCCCCCCACCCCTAGCGCCTTGAGACCCTTACGGGTGAGTAGTCGCACTTTAACAAACCCCTGATTGATTGATTGATTGATTGATACTCACCCTCATCTCAATCAATGGCTGTCTTAACATCTCCTGTGCACTAGGTCATGTGCGACCATTAACAACCAGACATAGACCTTGGTTTACCAGTATCCAGTGCTTTAAATGGGCCGGTACTGTGCGGTAATGAGTACCAGCACTTTTTTATTTTGAAATGGAGAGTACCGGCACTTCTCAAGAGAAATGTAATACTTCAATTGGAGAGTACCTGCACTCCTCAGAAACAAGCAGGTACTCTGGTACAGAGTACCTGCACTTCTCAGAAACAAGCAGGTACTCTGGTACAGAGTACCTGGACTTCTATTTTTCCATTTCAAGCACTGCCAGTATCTCATTGTGCATAGCCTCTATCATTACAAAGGGTCATAAAACCACGCTGTACAGTGTAATGATGTTATCCTGTCTAAAGGCCTTTGGAGGGCCAAAACTAACATAGGTGTGGAACTAGCATTTACAGAAAAGTACACATAGCAGGTGACCACTGCTGAAATATCTAACTGTAAGAAATTTAGTTATTGGTCGATGGGGTGGGAATTTCCACTAAGGCAACATCAATCGTCATTGAGGATGAGCCTCAAAAATCACTGAATTAACCTGTGCTTAATCCTCTGGCAGCTTGGCACCAAGCACTCAGGCTTAACTTAGAGTTATAACTTAGAGTATTTATGCAGCACACCAACAGCACACTTAGAGTATTTATGCGGCACACCAACAGTAATAAAGTTAAAACACAACACAATAAAAATCCCAATCCAATTTAGAAAAATAGAGTACATTTTAATAAATAATATGATACCAGAACAACAAAAATCCAACTAGTAGAGCCAGAGATATTGACTTTGAAAGTTTTTAATAAAAATACTACCAAAAGCACAAAGCAGCAACTGATGTTACCTGGTTGCGCCGGACCGAGACAAAGTCACAAGATCAGACTGTCCACGACGGAGTGCAGGCCAGATACAGGGACCAGGTTAGCTCTGATGGGAGTGGTACCTTACATCCTAAATACAAGGCTTTGCGTTGTTCAGCGTCAATTCCAATCAGGGTCAGCTCAGTGCTGCAATGCAAAGTCCTCAGTCGAGTTGCATTGCACTGCATCGGTTTTGCTCAGGAGCTGCGAGGGCTGCGATGTGATGTTCTGCTAGAGTTGTATCACATTGTATCGGTTCCAATCAGGAGTTCAAGGGCTGCGGTGCAAGTTCCTGTTTCAAATTTCATCACACTGCATTGGTTCCCATGAGGCGGCCGATCAGAAGCTGCGGTGCAAAGTCCAGTGTCAAGCTGCATCACACTGCATTGGATTTGATGCAACCCACAGTTAGGCAGGTAGGAGTTCAATCTGATGCCAGCCAAGGGTCCAGGACCCGGAGGCACCTCTTGGCAATCAGAACTCACTCCAGACAGAGGCCAGGAGCAGGACTTAGGCAGGTCCATTTGCAGGTCCAGGCAGGTGCAGTGCAGCAGATCAGCTGGGAAACTGCAATGAGGCCTCTAAAGCTTGTTATGTCCCGATAGCTCACACAGGAGGGCAGTCAACAGACCCTTACAGTTCCTCTGAGTAGCCTGGGATGAAGGCAAGCAGGTCCAATCTTATTTCATACACTGAGGATGTCCTTAAGCGGCAGAGCAGTCCTTCTTCTGTAACGTCCACAGTGGCTCTGGAGGTCCAATACATGGTGCCAGCCTTTGTGTGGGGGAGCTCCCTTGTTCACCCCAACATCTGCTTCTGGAAAGTTCATCCCCTTCCCCTGTCAAGGCTCCAAACTGTCTGGGGTGACAAAAGACAGGGCAGGCCTGGTTTCAGATTCCTTTGTGTGTGCACAAGGCAAGGCTCTTTGATGTGTAAATGGAGCTGGGTACAGCCCTTCCCCATTCATCCTGCCAGGATGACCCTCCTGTCCACACCTAAGCACCCTTTCTGTTACTGTCTGGAAGCAAAACACAAACCCCAGTCATGTGACCCGGCACAAATGGTTGGTACAAGAAAATGCCAACTTTCTAAAAGTATATTTCCATAAGACAAGGGAAACCCATGGGTAATAAGGGACCAGGGGTATAAGTATTTTTGAAGGAACAAGGGTCCCTTATGAGAAGACTGTGGAGAATCAAATATACATAGAGATCCAATGAGGCCTACGAATGGTATCTAAATGGAATAATCATAAATATTTATTAAAGCAGTATAAAAGCAATTGCAATGAGAATACAAACACAAGGAAGGCCACGCAAAGCTTCCAAACTCAGGCATATCAATGTGACAAAAATAAAAATGAAATGGTTAGATCACAAATTGCAAGTACCAATGCTCATACATAAGACTGAACATTTATCGCAATTAAATTAATGTACCATAGTCAACGATGTTTCGATTCCTAGTGAAATATTGGGATCATCATCAGGACATAAAAAGTTATGCCTGAGACCGTAATAAGGTTACGGCATACGTAACCTGATGCCTGCGTAATAGAAAATAATAGTTGCCCTGCAATGAGAGGGATGGTGTTAGAATGCCGAATCCAAGCGCAGTGGGCACCAGTCAGGGATTAGAGGGGGCCAAGTCTGGTGGAAGTGGTCCAGAGCCACCTGGTGAAGGACCTTTAATTACAAGGAAGAGGATCGTCATGTGAAAAGTTAATGCAAGGTTAGGCCGATCGTTGGGGACGCTGGGCCTGATGCCGGGGTAGGGAGAGGCGGTCTCAAAGGAGCGCACAAGTGTATGGCTAGTATGTGCCTGGAGGAGTAACGCAGGACACTCTGAATTTGAATTGCCAACTACAGACCGCCCGCAGTGTCTCCACTTCCTTGTGATTAAGGGCCCTCGACCAGAAAGACATCTGCCTAGATGCAGTTTCTGAACTCGCCCATGATCTGTATCATGTGGCCATGTAGAGACTTGTCAGTGAGTGTTTGGGTGGTTTCCCCTTGGATTATGTAAACTAACTATTTGGTTCCTGACTCCTTCTTAGCCTCTAAAAGTCCAAGTGAAAAGACTATAAGGATGCTGGCTGGTGTTGGATGCGGTTTCAGTTTTTCATGTAACATTGGGAATTGGTTGGGGGGCGGAGCTTGCTCGAGCCTAAGATGTCTGCTTAGTCAGAAAGCTCCGTCGAGCCATTGAACAATCTTTCATTGATTCAACAACAGTGCGGACCATTCTTCCCGATTTGAGCCGCCACCTGCCCCGGAGGGAACCGAGAGTGTTGTGTGTGGATTTGGACCCTCCCGAGCCACCAGCGAGCATTGCAGCAGGCACTGAATGTGGAGCTGTTGCCCTGGGCCGTGATCCCCGGGCTGGAGTGGTGGCGCACGGCAGACTGGAGGGCAGCGGCCGAGTCCTTCCTGGGCACCCCTGGTGGGGGACAATGCTACACACACCAGTGGTGCAGGTGGCGGCCACGAGGCACACCACTGCTGTGATAGCGGGGGAGCTGCGGTGTGCTGCGGTCCGCTATGAGGTGCGAGCACGCTGAGGCCCGGAGAGACAGCAGGCGCGGCCTCTTCTGTGGGGCGCCGAGCGCTGGGGCCCTGAGGGGACTCGGACCTTTTGTGGAGTGCGGGTGTTGCCCCTAACGCTAGCTGCCTCCGAGATCGGGAGCGACATGCGGTGGTGCCCGGTGGTCTGCGCTGATACCCCGGCTGGCAGCACACATAGAGGTACGAAGGCGGCCTAGGGAGATGCTATGCAGACACTAGCAGCCATTTTGAAGCCCCAGGAGACGGAGGTGACTGTACGTCCCCGCAGAGCTATATAGAGGCAATTGATGCCTAGCGGAGTGGTTTTTTACAGCGGGCCTGCTCTGGTATGCTGCGGTGGACCACATATACCCTCACACCTGCTGGCACATGTGGCTGGTCGGTACAGGCTGGCAACCCGGTTCGTTTGGTGGCCTGAGTGGAGATCGCTGGATAGTACCGATAGCATTGGTGCAGAATTGAAGAGAGCGGCGGGAGGCTGTGGCCGAATATGCGGGCCCACGGAGCGGCCTGGTGAGTGGTGACTGCCTGCTTTGCACACCAAGGGGAGCAGGCTTTGAGTCCACGTAGGAGTACGCAATGCTGCATTGAGTTGCGGACGACCCGCTTTAGCTGCATAGGAAGCGGTGAAGTGAAGCTTCGATTGCTTGTTCACGCAGTGGTTGCGTTGACCGGTGGTGGACACTCAACTGCGGTGCCTATCCGTACTTTAGCTATATTCCCAGCGCTTCCCGGATTGAGCATTTGCCTGTGGAGGCTGGCAGACGCGGAGGAGAGACCTAAGGGTACGCCAGCTGCCTGCACGTACTCGGCTATCTAGTCGGCGGACGCAAATCCCCTGTGGTCGCAACTGCCCAGTCACAATGGGCAGAGTGGACAAAATGCAGCCTAAACTCACCTTCGATCAACGGAAATCTAAAGTGAGGGAGAACGCCTCTGAAGAAGGAGATAATGCACAGGAACAGGCACAAGAGGTGGTGGACGGAGATATTCGCGGCATGCTTGCGGCTATGGAGAAAAACTTGCAGAGCAGCCTATCTATTCTCGGAACTAAACTAGACTCCCTCTCATACCGTATGGACAGAATGACTGAACGAATGGACAAGCAGGTAGAGAGGCTGGACATGGCCGAACACAGGGTCATGGAGGTGGAAGAAGCCCAGACGGAAATGGACGCAGAACATAAACAAATGGAAAAGGTGCTACAAGTCCTGCAAGACAAGGCTGAGGACCTTGAAGCGAGGTCCCGACAAAACAACTTAAGAATCACGGGTCTTCCAGAGTCGACTCAGATCGGAAATATGGAAATCTTCGTCAAGAAACTGTTGGTGTCTCTGTTGGGGAGCGAAACGTTCTCTCCCATGTTCGTGGTAGAGAGGGCGCACCGCTCACTGGGCCTGCGCCCTGCCCCTGGTGCTCCCCCGAGGCCGATAATTGCTAAGCTGTTGAACTATCGGGACAGGGATGCGGCGTTGCGGGTGGTTCGGGAGAAACAGTCTCTGCAGTATGAGGGCTCCACTATCTCCTTATATCCGGATTTCACGACCCGAGTGCAGGAGGCACGCAGACAGTTTGCACCACTTAAGCGCCAGCTACGGGACCAAAACTTGGACTACGCCATGCTGTATCCGGCGAGACTCAGTGTCAATCGTCAGGGCAAGTCGCAGATTTTTACAGACCCTAAAACGCTGCAGAAAGCCCTGAAGGAGTGGTCCAAAGAAAAGCAGCGTAGCCCTGAGCAGGACTCCTCCGACGGTGCAGCTGGAGGCGGGCTAGACGACCAGGGCTAATGAATGAACTGCATGATTTTCAGATAAGAGGGATGTTTGCGGGGGTGATTGGGAGGGCTGGAAAGATGTGCATGGGGATTCAATTGTGGCGGTTGATTTGAGTGTGATAGTGATAACTAGAGACTACTGCAAAGATAATTGCACTAAGGTACCACACACAGTGCAGTCTGCCTGTAGTGCAGGTTGAGATATGTTTTTTGCCAGGGAAGGCATAGAAAAGCGGGGGTGCGGGGGTATTATATTCTGACGCACTGAATCTGATAGATAGCGAACGGAGGGGGGAATGTAGTCCAGTTAGGTTCTGCTGACCTACTGGGCGGGCAACATCCGCCCACGCGAATGCCACACACATTGGGAGCTGTATTGGTTCTTGTTTAGTGTTTTTGTTTTGAGTTGATGAATATTTAGATGCAAATGGGGTATGTTTCGAGGTATTTCGCCACGGCAAAGTTGGGGTATGCTTGGCGTGGGTGGGGGAGGGGGTATTGATACTGAAGATGTATAGCGACTCTCAAACTGCATCCATTCTTTTTAATAGACACAACACAGCCTATTTGCATATGCTGTAGCAATCACTATGCATGCACTGTACACCCTCATGTCAAAACCCAGCGGGTCCAGTAATATAGTAGCACGTAGTACGCTCAGAGCCCTCACCTGGAACGTGCGAGGTCTCAATGATCATAGGAAGCTCAGGATAGTATTGGCCTACTTGTTAAGGCACGATATTGATGTTGCATTACTGCAGGAGACACACCTCCCCCTCAACAGCACTATGTTACGCAGCAGGGGTCTGCAGGGAAATTCCCACGCGGCGGGTTTTACTTCACATGCACGTGGCATGCTCACTTGGGTAAACCCCAAGTCTAGTCTTAAACTTGACTTACTAGACACAGACCAGGAAGGGCGCTTCGGGATATCTAGATGCAGGGGGAAAGGTATGAACTTACTTTTAGTCAACATATATGGCCCGAACTTTGACAATCCCAAGTTTTACACAGCAGTGCTAGACAGGGTTCGCGGATGTGGGGAAGGGCAACAACTTTTGGGAGGTGACTTTAATTTGGTAATGAATCCACGGAACGACAGATCTGGAGGCCCGAGAGGCGCACCACGGCGGCAGCACGCACTGTAGCGGATGCAATGATACAGTTAGACTTATGCGACGTGTGGTGTCAGAGATACCCGGATAAGGGAGGGTACACACACTACTCGGCACATCATGACTTGCATACCCGCATAGACTACTTGCTAGCTGCCAGGCCTCTACAAGAAAGGACTCGTGCTTGTGAGGTACTCCCTCATACGCTATCGGACCATTCCCCAATACTCCTAGTGCTAGATACCCCACCGAAAATTATCCCCCCTTTTACATGGAGATTCCCACCCTACTCTTTGCTAGACACTGTCTTCAAGGCAGAGCTGGCGGAAGCAATTGAAATATTCTTTGCCTGCAATATAGGGTCGGTAGACCACTTTCACGTAGTCTGGGAGGCAATTTAAGTATATATTCGTGGTATCACTATGACTAAACACTCCGGGGTCCTCAGAGTGTTGTGTAAGCGACTTGCAGATTTGGAAAGTTTGCTTGCTAACCTAGAACGACGGCTCCTGGCATGGGCCGATGACAACATCACACAAGAGTTTTAAACACAGATAGGAGAGTATCATGAAACAGCTCACGCGGAAAAAAGCACCTGGGTAAATATGCCACAGCCCGCATGTATGGGGAGGGAGAGTGACTGGGCGCGGTCTTGGCCCAGCTTCTAAAGAAACGGAGAGAAAAAACAATAGTTGCGGAGATCAAAACAGTTGAGGGAGACACACTGACTGACGAAGCGGCCATAGCTGATAGGTTGAATACACAAAAGTGGGCTGCCCCTTGAATCAATTCCTATGTTTATCTACAGAGTTCTATAGAGATGCACTACTAGTGGGGGCATCTCATAAAAAGTTACGGACTGGCCTCACACACCGCCCGGTGTCGTGCTTCATCATCGGCTGTCCTCGCCCTCTAAAAACTTGGTTTGATAGAGGGCGGGCATACACCTGGAGACAGGGATGCACTTCTAAATCTAAGTGATGGCCGTGGGGGAGTGATAAGTGATTTAAAAACCATTACATTAGTCCATGTGCTATGCTTTATTCAAATGGTAAATGTATGGTGGTTAAAAACTAAGTGAACGGTGGTATGGGATATTATTCTCCCTTCACCGTATGAAATGCGGTCGACATGTTTCTGCTGAGGTGTCCCCGAAGGGTACGTAGCATTCTTCAGGACCTAAAAAAGGGGGGAAGGGGGGTTATATACCCTATGTGTTCACTTCCTTTTAACTAGTGAAAAATGGAAGGAAAATCCTGTCGCTAGATCAGGGGAGGGTTAAAAAACACTATGTAGGTGGATACTTCCCTCTTGGTATAGTACCACTGAAAGTAACTCTGTAGAGAAAGGAAAAACAAGAACAAAACATACAAACCAAACCGTGTGAGTCTGTAAACAAATAGTTTATAAACATCATCCATCCCGCGTCATACCTATAGCGCGCGTGGTGGTGTGAAGTGGTCTTTATGAGACACGTGGCAGGTGCAACGTGTACTCACACCGTTAAAAAGTGGTTGTAAACCAACTCTTACTCTGTATTTCTACCCTAAACGCATGGGAGGGCTGAGGTGGAAGGACGTACTTAGACTTTCTGTAGGGAAAAAACACATAAAACCACTACTGGTAGTTAAGGGTTAGTCACCAGTATTCAGAAAGAACCAGGACCAAGGTTCCTAGTTAAAGCAAACATAACAAGGTGAAGTCCAGAACTAATGGACCACCTATTCATTCAAGTTCACACCAGCATTCCTTCAGGCATACTCTTACTGTCTAGTTTCAGTGCTTCCAGCCGTTCTTCCCGGAGGCGTCCTCTCTGTCTCCCCGCTGATGGTAAATGGTGAGATTCAGAGGGTTTTTATACTAAAGAGCTGTGACTAATTAGTGAGCTAATCAGTGTTAATTGGGCCCGTTAAGTGAGTTTCCTGTGTCCCTCTACGGGACTGCCTGACCGCCTGGTGGGAGGCGTAACTGTAAATCGCTCAACCCGATTGGTCAAAACATGCCTCCAACACTACCAAGGCCATTAAGATAGTAAACAATGTGCTTGTGAGGTTTGTTTCCTGTGTCCCTCTTGCGTGAGCCTGACCGCCTGGTTGAGGGTGTGTATTCAATGAAGGTTTCGTTCGGCATTGGTCAAAACATGCCTCCAACACTATCAAGGCCATTTTAGATAGTTAAAAATGGGCTTCTGAGGTTTGTTTCCCTTGTCCCTCTTGCGTGAGCCTGGCCGCCTGGTAGAGGGTGTGTATTCAAAAAAGGTTACGTTCGGCATTGGTCAAACGGCGCCGATACCGATGTTATGGTCCTTCTCCTTCCTGCGGGAAAACAAATGCAGTTACGAGGTCTTTAGCTCCCATGTTTGTGAGGACGCCCATGTTCATTACCGGGTCTGATCAGTCTCCCGGGATTTGAGCATGCGCTGAAGTAGTGGGAAACCCGCTAACCGCGCGTGCGCCTAGGTGTATTCGGTGAGACGCTTGCCCTGCTGTGGCTCCTATGCTTGCACACTGATAACTACCAGCGTGGATTACAGCAGGGGCCGCTCGAGATCCCCGTAAAGTGAGGGGATACCCCAAGAGTTCTAAACACTGTGAGAAAAATAAAGCAACATTACTCTGTTCATAATGGGATTACGGGCCAATGGTACCTCACTTGTTATATGTGTGAAGTACACACTAATGATAGTCAGTGGTGGTAATTGCTACAGCTGGTATCTATGTTTGATAACATGGGTTTACACAAACCAATGTGTTCCCCATGCCAGCTTGATCTGTTTGAATTTGCGAGCATAACAATGGGCCCACTCTTAGTGAACTACTTAAAATAAAGTAGAGGGGTAGCAGTAGAGAATAGTCCCTACTCTATTAGGCCAGCTTTCTTGGAGTTGGTTGTTGACTAAAGAAGGTGTGCATGGTCAATTCTATACATTTTCTATTTCGCAAGTTGCAGCCATGGTATCTCATCATTTAAGCCTTTATCATCGCTGCGAAGCCTGTATACCCAGCGCTGTTCTCGGATATGGAGTTGTCTAGTGATATCAGTCTTTTGTTTATTCATAACCTCAAGCACCACCCATCTGAGGTCCAGGTCATTGTGGCCTTTCTCCGTGAAATGTTTCGTCAGTTTGGTGTTGGTCTTCCTGCACCTAATCGTACTCCGGTGTTCGCTGATCCGCGTCTTCACCTTCCTGGTGGTCATCCCGACATACTTCAGGTTACATGGACAGGATAGGAGGTACACCACACCTTCTGTATTGCAGTTGCTGAAATGTTTTAGCTTCCAGGGTCTCTCTGTACCTATGACGACTTCTTTTGTTGTGGTGGTCAGCCGGCAGCACACACAGTTGCCGCATGGGTAGTGGCCTGTTGGTCTCGGTTGGCTCCACAGAGTCATCTGATTCTCAATTAGATCATTGGGAGTTTTGGAGTGTACCAAGGTGTCCCTCAAGTTCCTACTCCGTTTGTATGCGAATAGTGGGGGTTCCCACTTCTTGTTCCCGCTGTTTAAGATGGCCCATTTTTTCTTTATAATATTCTGGATTCTGTTCGACACGGGCGTGTATGTTGTAACGCAGACAAGGCGGTCTTTTTTTTCCTTTATGTGTTGTCTCCAAAAGGGCATCCCGGTTATTATTCCTCGCCCTTTTCCTTGCCCGTTTAACCATCTTCTTGGGGTAATGTCTCTCCAGGAGTTTTGTCTCTAGTTGTTCTGCCTGTATCTGGAATGTATCTATCTCAGAACAGTTCCTTCGAATCCTCAGGAATTGGCCTACAGGAAGGTTCTCACAGAGGGCCCTCGGGTGGTAGCTGTCATACATTAATAAACTGTTCTTGTCTGTTGGTTTAGTGTGGACTTTTGTGGATATTCCTTCTGATGTTAAGGTTATATCCAGATCCAAGAAAACAGCCTGATTTTTGTCGATGGTATGTGTGAACCTGAGGTGGGGGTCAATGCCGTTGACCCACTCCACGAAGCGTGTTGCCTCATCCTTGGTACCTCGCCAGATGACAAAAATGTCATCTATGTACCATTTCCATGTCTTCATTCGAGGTGTGAAGGGGTTCGAGGGGTTAAAGATGTGGTCCTCCTCAAAGCGGTGTACGTACAGACACGCCATGCTCGGCGCGAAGGTGCTGCCCATGGATGTGCCGCCCACTTGATGGTACAGGGTGTCCTCAAACTCGAAGAAATTCTCCGTAAGTGCTAGTTCCGCACACTCCATGATGAAATGCGTGGGTGTCACATATGTCCAATCCTGGTCCAGTAGAATCTGTTCCACCACCTCCAGAGTACGCCTCTGGGGGATGCTCGTATAGAGCGCTTCAATGTCCATGGTTATGAACATGGAATCGATCTTACCTTAGAGACACCAAAGATGTACTTTGCCATCTTAGAGACCTGGACATAGATGCAAGCGAAGACATGTTCATAACCATGGACATTGAAGCGCTCTATACGAGCATCCCCCAGAGGCGTACTCTATTTGCATACAAACGGAGTAGGAACTTGAGGGACACCTTGGTACACTCCAAAACTCCCAATGATCAAATTGAGAATCAGATGACTCTGTGGAGCCAACCGAGACCAACAGGCCACTACCCATGCGGCAACTGTGTGTGCTGCCGGCTGACCACCACAACAAAAGAAGTCGACATAGGTACAGAGAGACACTGGAAGCTAAAACATTTCAGCAACTGCAGTACAGAAGGTGTGGTGTACCTCCTATCCTGTCCATGTAACCTGAAGTATGTCGGGATGACCACCAGGAAGGTGAAGACGCGGATAAGCGAACCCCGGAATACGATTAGGTGCAGGAAGACCAACACCAAACTGACGAAACATTTCACGGAGAAAGGCCACAACGACCTGGACCTCAGATGGGTGGTGCTTGAGGTTATGAATAAACAAAAGACTGATATCTCTAGACAACTCCATATCCGAGAACAGCGCTGGGTATACAGGCATCGCAGCGATGATAAAGGCTTAAATGATGAGATACCATGGCTGCAACTTGCGAAATAGAAAATGTATAGAATTGACCATGCACACCTTCTTTAGTCAACAACCAACTCCAAGAAAGCTGGCCTAATAGAGCAGGGACTATTCTCTACTGCTACCCCTCTACTTTATTTTAAGTAGTTCACTAAGAGTGGGCCCATTGTTATGCTCGCAAATTCAAACAGATCAAGCTGGCATGGGGAACACATTGGTTTGTGTAAACCCATGTTATCAAACATAGATACCAGCTGTAGCAATTACCACCACTGACTATCATTAGTGTGTACTTCACACATATAACAAGTGAGGTACCATTGGCCCGTAATCCCATTATGAACAGAGTAATGTTGCTTTATTTTTCTCACAGTGTTTAGAACTCTTGGGGTATCCCCTCACTTTACGGGGATCTCGAGCCGCCCCTGCTGTAATCCACGCTGGTAGTTATCAGTGCGCAAGCATAGGAGCCATAGCAGGGCAAGCGTCTCACGGAATACACCTAGGCGCATGTGCGGTAGCGGGTTTCCCACTACTTCAGTGCATGCTCAAATACCGGGAGACTGATCAGACCCGGTAATGAACATGGTCGTCCTCACAAACATGGGAGCTAATGACCTCGTAACTGCATTTGTTTTCCCGCAGGAAGGGGAAGGACCTTAACATCGGTATCGGCGCCGTTTGACCAATGCCGAACGTAACCTTTTTTGAATACACACCCTCTACCAGGCGGTCAGGCTCACGCAAGAGGGACACAGGAAACAAACCTCACAAGTCCATTTTTAACTATCTAAAATGGCCTTGATAGTGTTGGAGGCATGTTTTGACCAATGCCGAACGAAACCTTCATTGAATACACACCCTCAACCAGGCGGTCAGGCTCACGCAAGAGGGACACAGGAAACAAACCTCACAAGCCCATTGTTTACTATCTTAATGGCCTTGGTAGTGTTGGAGGCATGTTTTGACCAATCGGGTGGGGCGATTTACAGTTACGCCTCCCACCAGGCGGTCAGGCAGTCCCGTAGAGGGACAGAGGAAACTCACTTAACGGGCCCAATTAACACTGATTAGCTCACTAATTAGTCACAGCTCTTTAGTATAAAAACCCTCTGAATCTCACCATTTACCATCAGCGGGGAGACAGAGAGGACGCCTCCGGGAAGAACGGCTGGAAGCACTGAAACTAAACAGTAAGAGTATGCCTGAAGGAATGCTGGTGTGAACTTGAATGAATAGGTGGTCCATTAGTTCTGGACTTCACCTTGTTATGTTTGCTTTAACTAGGAACCTTGGTCCTGGTTCTTTCTAAATACTGGTGACTAACCCTTAACTACCAGTAGTGGTTTTAAGTGTTTTTTCCCTACAGAAAGTCTAAGTACGTCCTTCCACCTCAGCCCTCCCATGGAGCGTTTAGGGAAGAAATACAGGGTAAGAGTTGGTTTACAACCACTTTTTAACGGTGTGAGTACACGTTGCACCTGCCACGTGTCTCATAAAGACCACTTCACACCACCACGCGCGCTATAGGTATGATGCGGGATGGATGATGTTTATAAACTATTTGTTTACATACTCACACGGTTTGGTTTGTATGTTTTGTTTTTGTTTTTCCTTTCTCTACAGAGTTACTTTCAGTGGTACTATACCAAGAGGGAAGTATCCACCTACATAGTGTTTTTTTAACCCCTCCCCTGATCTAGCGACAGGATTTTCCTTCCATTTTTCACTAGTTAAAAGGAAGTGAACACATAGGGTATATAACCCCCCCCTTTTCCCCCCTTTTTAGGTCCTGAAAAATGCTACGTACCCTTCGGGGACACCTCAGCAGAAACATGTCGACCGCATTTCATACGGTGAAGGGAGAATAATATCCCATACCACGTTCACTTAGTTTTTAACCACCATACATTTACCATTTGAATAAAGCATAGCACATGGACTAATGTAATGTTTTTTAAATCACTTATCACTCCCCCACGGCCATCACTTAGATTTAGAAGTGCATCCCTGTCTCCAGGTGTATGCCCGCCCTCTATCAAACCAAGTTTTTAGAGGGCGAGGACAGCCGATGATGAAGCATGACACCGGGCGGTGTGTGAGGCCAGTCCTTTAACTTTTTATGAGATGCCCCCACTGGTAGTGCATCTCTATAGAACTCTGTAGATAAGCATAGGAATTGATTCAAGGGGCAGCCCACTTTTGTGTATTCATGAGATAGTGGAGGCTGGCTCGCCCTTTGGCCCTGTGCCTCTGGTTCCCACCCTCAGCAACATTGCTGGGGTTAGTGTGTGTGGATAGCTGATAGGTTCCCACAGTACTATTCTGTGCTATATTCCTCACAAAGTGGTGACTCTGAGGTGGACATTTTAGATTATTTGACGCATATAAAGCTACTTTGGCTTACGAACGTGCATCGTGAATACCTTATGCGACCTCTAGACGTGGAGGAAATAACCATGGCACTGGCGGGCATGAAATCGGGTAGTGCGCCAGGAGTGGATGGACTCACAGTTAATTTTTACAAAGAGTTCAAGGACCTACTAATGTCGCATTTGGCCACCCTCTTCAACGAAATGTGCGAAGCAGGTGTCATGCCTCCCTCGATGAGAGAGGCGATTATTGTTGCTATCCTGAAGCCGGACAAGCCCCCGGATGATTGCGCATCCTATCGCCCACTTTCATTGATCAACGTGGACACGAAGATTTTCGCGAAAATTCTGGCGAACCGACTAGCCCCACTAGTTCCGATGCTGGTCGCACCAGAGCAAGCGGGCTTCGTGCCAAGTAGAAACCTAACTTACAACCTGAGAACGGTGTTTGGAGCGATCCAACACACCAGACCCGAAGTGCAGGCGGTGGCCGTTTTCCTAGATATGGAAAAAGCCTTTGACTCTGTCGAATGGCCATTTATGCAGCAGGTCTTGACGCGGATGGGGCTGGGGAGTGTCTTCCTACAGATGATAAGGGTTTTATATAATTCGCCCATGGCCAGGGTTAAAATTGGCAACCTGGTAACGGACACTATCCATGTATCTAGAGGCACGAGGCAGGGTTGTCCCCTGTCACCGATACTGTATGCGTTGGTGGCGGAACCTCTAGCTTGCGCACTACGTGAATACCACAGATATAGGGGTATACGATTCCCGGGCTATGAGTTGATGGTCTCAACCTACGCGGATGACACTCTACTTTATGTGCGTGATCCTGATCGCAATCTATCACCTGTTCTGCGGGAGGTAGTGAAGTTTGGAGCGGTGTCTGGCCTCAGAGTTAACTGGCCAAAGTCAATCATATTCCCCCTTACATCAGCTACAGTCCCATTTGAGCCCGACTACCCGCTGAAGTGCTCGACGGAACTGGTGCGGTACTTAGGAATCAAGATCCATACAGAGTCTGAGGTGGTGTTCAGGGAAAACTACGGAGTTGCGATTAGTAGATTAGAAGACGAGATTGACAGATGGATCCGTATGCCACTGTCGCTGCTTGGTAGAGTATCCATTATGAAAATGGTAATATTACCCCGTTTGTTGTTTCTTTTCACTAAAATATCACTGTTTTTCCCTGGCTCCTTTTTTCGTATGCTCACTGCATTGATGACTAAGTTGGCTTGGGCGGGCAAGCAGGCACGGGTCCGATGGAACGTAGTTACATTGCCCTACTGCATGGGGGGTCTGGGTGCTCCTGACCTAGACCTATATTATAGGGCGGCACAAAGCGCACATGCTTACCACTGGATGCACGGTCCCCCAGACAAGCCCCATCTACAAATAGAGAAGGTGGTGGTGTCCCCTCTCCCGTTGCCAGCTCTGTTGTTTACGGCTGCGGATCATAGAACTGGGATTCTTGACTCTGTAAATGCCACCAAGCATGCCTGGCAACATCTCCTAAAGCTACAGGCAGGCGCTATATTGTACTCCCCGCTCACACCACTGGAGTGGTGTCAATGGCTGCCCCCTTGCAGGGAAAAGGGAGTTACCCGTGCTCTGAACTCCATTGGAGTGCAGATGATAGGGGATTTATTTGACGGGAACACAGCAAAGAAATGGGAAGAGATTGCAGTCGCGACTCCGGAGGTAACTCTTCTCACTAGATTTCAGTTTCACAGAACACAACAGGCATTGCTGAATATCCTGGGCAGCGGCTTGTCGGAACCGCCGGATCTGGCTCCCCTCTCTTATGTAATAAAAACTGACTCACCGACGCGGATAGTGTCTAATATATACAAGCTGATGATGAGATACAGGGAAAATTATTACACTAAAGCCCGACTGGCTTGGCAGAGGGACCTGGGCAGGGAAATAGATGATAGTATGTGGAAATACTGCTGCGACAGCACGAAGCACATATCTTTAAATGGCAGACACAGATTGAGCCACTTTAAGTATTTAAACAGGGTTTACTATACCTCAGAGAGACTATGTAGGTGTGGACTAAGGGACGCGGCAGATTGCGAACGCTGTAGTGCTCAGCAGGCTGACTTCTTCCACTTAGCCTGGCTCTGCCCAGGGATATCTAGATTTTGGGACCTAGTTTTTACAGAGCTGGGACAAGTAACGGATTTGATGCTTACTCCAGAACCTGCACTGGCCCTAAGTTGATACCAAAAGGAGTCCGAAGATTAGTAGACATGGGTTTGCTACTTGCTAGGTGCAGGGTAGCGATAGGTTGGTCGCGTGGCCCGATCCCTACAATAGCACAGTGGTCGAGAGACATGATGTATTGCAGCACACAAACTGTGAGCTCCTCCCACCACGTAGCAGACCTAAGAACTTCTGGGCACTGTACAAGACATACATAGCAACCAGGGACAGCGATACTGTGCCACCTGACGCTGTTGAACAAGAGGTGGAGGCGAACAGCCCTAAGGAATAGTCTCACGGGGTTTGACTTGGTTTTTTCAGCTCGCACCAGATGGTGCGTACTGACACTGGGGTGGAAGAACTTGCTGAGCTGTACCAGGATCTAAATGTAGTTACATGTAGGAACGAGATGTTGAGGCGGGGGCGGTAGGGGGTGTACACCGAATAAGATGTCATCTGATATAAACTGCCTGACGAAATGTAGTTATGTGAGATATGCTGTATGATTTTCATATGCAACTGCAATTGTTATACGGAATGAATCACAGTCTCTGGGTCATTTTGAAAAAAGTTAAGAAAGTACTTTAAAAAAACAAAAAAACATTGGGAATTGGTTGGTTCTTTCCTGTGCCCCCAAAGTAGGATAAATATTGATCTACTTGATCCAGTATCTTCAATTCAAGGAGAATCTCTTTTGCTCAAGACCAAACGGAACATGACCATACGTATCAATGTACCCCCAAGTAAATGGCAAATCCCTGCAGCTGTCACCTGCCATATAAGAAATAGAAGCTCTATTGGCAGATGTGTAAAGCAGCAGGTCCCTCACTGGAATGCAAAGAGCAAGCCCCAGATGAATCAAGCCTCTCTGAAGGACAACAAAACTCAGAAGTCAAAAGACCTTTATAGCCCAGCTTATAATAGTTACCCCAAGAACTGCTTTGGACATTTTCAAGTGGGTCAAGGACCTGAGGTTGATCGGAGGAACCCTTCATCAGCCTGTTCAGCTATATGCTTTCCACAAATTTCAGCGAGTCTTACCTCTTGATAGGGCTCTAGAGGTTTTTAAAATGAGTATTTCAAATGGATACAATCATATATCATGCATTAATATTCTCAGGTCTGCACCGCAGACTTTTAGGGCATATTATATGACCAAACAGATTTTTACATTGACAAATACCCTTGTTCAGGCTCTGGAAATACCATATTTGTATTACGGATACTGGGTATTGGTAATACCCAGTTGTAACATTATCACGTGATTAAGAGTGAATCCCTATTGGCCACTATGTAATGGGGCACAACATGCAGAAATCAATGTTATGCCACTGATTTCTGCACATGAATCCATAATTCCCAGCCCTTTTCCTGGAGCAATTCTCTCCTGATTTTTCCTAGTTGAATTGTCTGAGGAAACTAATGCAGTATTTCCTACTCCCATTAATAATGACCCCTTAACAATAAGTGCCAGATTCATGCATCTTCATAACTCACAACATAAATGCAATGCTCATGACCTCACCTTACTGTGACAAATGCAATTATCATTGTCATAAACAATCATGCAGGCCATAATAAAATCACATTATAATTGACACTGTCAATGAGACTACTATGACTATAATTTTATTTATTGCTGTGGATATATTTTATTATTCAATGGTGTTGTGTTCTTAGGTGTTATTGTGTATTGGGATAGATATTGTTAGGTCATAGGCAATGCATGTATTGTGCATGTTATGGTTTGCATGGGTAGAATGTGAGTTATGGCTTGCAGAGCTAGGCATAACTGCTGAACGTCAGTGTTTTTTTCAGTTTTACTCTTTGACAAGAACCATACTTTACCTTTGCTTAAAGTGAATTGCAGAGGTTTTTTAAAACATATTTTAAGGTACTTTAACTAGTGCTAACTACAACTTTGCATTAACTTTGTTTTTTTCTTTGAATTTCTTTTAAATATACTACTCTAACTTCCAACGTCGGCAAAGTGCGCCAATCAGCTGTGGCAGCTAACCTCTGCCGCGCACAGTCAGGGATGCTACATAAGCCCAACCTGCTGTGGTCAGCCAATACACACCTACAGCCAAGCTCTACACCAGCCCACTGCAAATAGTCAAACCTACTACGCACAGTTTCTGAAAGTGCTCAGAGCGGGTTGGCCACTAGAAGTGGCCTTCAGCGAGGCCCTGTGCTCAACTCACCATGGTCAAACAACACCCAATGAGCACAGCATTTGCAGCTTACTATACCAAAATATACTAGTAAAATACCATATACCGAGTGGGTAACTGTGTAATATGACCCAATATTGCTATTGAGAGGCTCTGGACACTGGTGATTTGTAAATGTCACAAGAACCTAAAGATGGAAATATGCAACCATATCATGTCACACACTATTCATCTTTTATATTACACATTTATTTTGGCTTGAAAGGGGTATTTATTTCAAATAGGGAATAGCTTGTTGAAAATAATACGTGAAATACTGCACTCTATTGTTTGGGTGTCCATCATAAAAAGAAGAGAAAAATAATTATATAATTTAGAACTTAGAATTTTCGAAAAAACAATTTTTGTGTTCTGTGTGTCTGTAGAACTGAGAGATTATTGAAGTTGTTCTCAAGTGAAGATAGCAATGTGAACATATTATAATTAGAATATTTACACTTTGCTTACCTTTCCTGAATAGATGGAATAGAAAAATAACACACGCAGGGGTGGAATTATTTGAATAAGGCTAAGGCATTTACCACATTGTTATGAATTTACCACTCTGGCCACACAATTCAGCGCATTATTTGAAAAAGTAAACAAAATGTTGTTTCTAGTTGGATTAATGTAATGTTGTGACACATATGTTTATTAACCCCTTCCGTGCTCATGACGAGCTCAGCTCGTCATGCTGCGGGGTTGCGCTGTGCGCATGACGAGCTGAGCTCGTCACGACTCCACCCACGATCGGAATGTCCCGCATACGAGCGGAATTCCGATCGCGGTCAAGGGGTTAATTCCCCATAATTTATATAACCATGCTTCATAATTTGGTCCTCCATTACAGAATTATCATAGTGGCCCTGACAATCTTATATCTCTTCAGAGGGGTTTTGGAACGGACATTATGATGATGAAATCTATATTTCACGATGACTAATTAAATATTTTCCATATTTCAAAGGCCCTTGTCATGTTTTGTGCAGATCTGTCTAGAGGAGGAACACTCAGACAAAAAAGTGATTTTTCCAAGTTTAACTCCCATAAGACTCTTTGTTCCGCTCTACAGGAAAAAAACAACTGAATGGAATTGCACCAGACTTGGCACGAAAACAGAGCATTACACAGGAAGTGCATTTGCTTGGATTGGTGTAAATCTGTTCAGAGGTTTCTAATATACTAGCATTTAAACATGTTGATTGGTTTGAAAGGATTAAAAGGTTAGAGTTATCTGGACCGTATCTTTGAACGGTCTGCAAATCTGGATTCATGGACCATCCATGGACGACATTTAAAGAACAGCTGAATCTGATTGGATGGGAGAGCTTATTTCACTTTGACAAAAGTCTGACTGAATGCCAGGCTCTCCAGTCAAGTCCACTGAGAACAGCCTTCAGCGATGCACAGTGCAGTTTGGTGGCAGAGACATTTCCCATTTTAACTCCCATTGTATTCTTTGGTCTCCTCTGTAGAAAAAAGGCTGAACAGAATTTTCACAAAACTTCACAGGAAAGTAGAATCTGGATATAGATATAGAGATATCTGGACCCTTGGCTTGCGATGGCCATATACAGCTGTGGTTTGCTATAGAGCTCTGCTGCCAATCTTCTACAGGTTTTCAACCCCTGCTGTGCATGACCTATGACTTTGCGAAGCTGAATTGACTTTTGGTTGTCCGTAGAAGGGGTGGCCATAGTGCCTGACCTTCTACTAGAACTACAGCAGCTCCCTGTGCATCCTACCTGTGTGTTTTCTCAACAATAACCTTTCATTTGTTTTATTGTTAATTTTATAAAAATCAAGATTATTTGACAAATAGTGTCTATTTATGGATACACAATGATAGCCGCTTAATCAGGATTTTGGTGAAAATTGTTGTAGGAAGCTGGCTCTCTATATAGTGTAGTAAAAGGAAGTACACTGTGCAGAGAGTTCAGTGTGTCCCCAGAGGCTAAAGCAGATAATACTAATGCTCTCTTTGGTGGTAGTGTGGGCTAGCAGTTAGGCTTATCAGATGGTAGTGCTAACCAATTAATGTACTCACAGAGGCAATAAATAAGACACACACTCAAAGAATAAATTCAAGACCAATTTAGAAAAATAACACTTCTTTATATATAGGTTTCAAAACCAAGAACTTAATTCCAAGGTACGTACTGTTTTCATTAGCAATTCATACAGGTAAGTTAAGCTTTTAAAGTTGTGCCCCTTTATGCACAATGCAATCCTATGAAAGGAAGAGTCAGAGATGCATAAAGATAGGTACAGTCGGTTTCAGGGGTTGTCCTTCAGGCTTCAGAGATGTAGTGGGCCAAGGTCCAAAGTACCACCAGCAGTTCTTCGGGAACTACCCGGGCTCTGCCGGGAGCAGGGTGCTGGCAAAGTTGGCAGCTGGTGTGCTACGAAGAAGGGGGCCCACCCAAAAACAGGCTGCACAGCGGCACTTGGGAACAAACCCAAGAGCTCCCAAATGGGGGCTTGGGTTGCAAGGGGTGTCAGAGCTCGGGTGCAGATTTGTTAGGTCGGCTAGGTTGGGTGCACAAAGATGTTCCTTGCAGTCAGGGGTAAACAGCTGGCAGGGGCAAAATCAGGGCAGCTGGACCACTCACCAAGTTGGTCTCAGTGATGCTGACATCCCTTGATGGCTGCTTGGTCCTGGTGCAGTGGAAATCTGGACTGGACTCTCATTGTTTGTGTTTGGTGCCAGGTGTCCGGTGTCCGGAACCCCGGGGGTTGGTGATGCACAGCTCTGGTTGGTACTGGTGTCTTCACAGTCAGTGGGGAGACAGATCTGACCTTTCAGAGCACAAGTACTTTCTATGGGTCATCTGCGGTGTCGGATGGGCTTGCAGGATGAGTCACTGTGTCGCGACAGTCGAGAGAGGGTTGAAGACGGGCAGAGTTTTGCACCAAAAGTCCAGAGTTCATCTGCAGTTCTCGCCAGGCAGTGACCCTTCTTCATCCTTCTTCTCTTGATCCCTTGAATCTGAGTTCTTGGGTTCAGGGATGCCACCTAAATTCTCAATTTAGGGGTGTTTAACAGGAGTGACAGTTAGTAGCCAATGGTCTATCTACCTTTAGGGTGTCGACACCCTCTATATGACCACTTCCTTTGGGAAGTGAGTGTAACCCTGACCCTATAATGATAATTCCGTCTAAAATTAAATCGAGGAATCTGAAAAGCAGGGTCCACATCAGCTGGCCCGTCCTAGGGGGGGTGCTGGCTGAATGTGGGTGCACCTCCTAATCTTACTAACTTTCCTGCCTGTCTTCAAGCCAAAGGTGGGAGCAGGACAGGTCGGCAGGCATTTCTACTATCTGGAGAGGCCTGGGTCTCATGACAAAGGTGGTAGGGCCTTTGAAGCTTCAGGCCTTGGGATGCACATCCTGCATGGAGGAGGTGTGAACACGTCCCCCCAGAGCAGGCTTTGTTCCTGGCCTCCGAGAGCGAAGGCTCTCACCTCAGGAGGTCAGAAACATGTCTATGGTGGCTGGCTGGTCGAGACCAGTCAGTCAGCACATTAGTAGTCAGTAGGTTTTCAGGTAGCACCTCTAAGGTTCTCGCTGGGTGCATTTATTAATCAATCCAGCACTGGCATCAGTGTGTGTTTATCAGGACAAATGTTTGGCACCAAACACCTTGGGGTACATTGAAGTCATCATGTAGCTAGGGAACTCATAATCACGAGTGTCCAGCCCATGTACTCGCCATGGCTTCCCTGTGCACATGTAATATCTAAGGTTCTGCTTAGATATCACAGAGACACAACCACTCATGCAAATATGCACACACAAATCAAATAGGTAACCCTGCCTTAGGTCTGTAAGGCCTGCCGTTGAGCGATTTACCTATGCCACATCCAGTGTTTTGCTGGCATGGCACACAGGGGTGTGTGCCATGTCGACCCTTCATTTTTCTCAGCACCAAGGCACGCAGGCTGTAATGGCAGTTTGCATGAGCTTGGTGAGGGGCTCCTTAGGGTGGCACAATTTATGCTGCAGCAGTTAGGGACCTTCGCTAGTTTGAAGGCCCTAGGCACCAGAGGTTCCGCTTACTAGGGGCTTACAGTGATCCTAAAGGGCTGCCAATTGTGGAACAATGGTACAGTTTATGGAAAGAACACTGGTACTAGGGACCTGGTTAGCAGGAACCCAGTACACTTTCAGTCAAAGTTGCACCAGATACCAGGCAAAAAGTGGGGGTAACAATGTCAAACGGAGCACTTTCCTACAATTGCAATTTTAGTCTCAACATTTTTTCTTGTTTTTTTCTCTCTATTATCCTCACCTCTGAGTGCTCCCCCTCCCCCAGCACTCCCCTGTGGTAAAGTAACTCTCAGACTATCCTCTCTTAGGGCCTCATTACGATGTCAGTTGGAAAGGCTCTGAATGGCATTCATTTCGTCCAAATCCGATTTGGAACCCCCCTTTCTGACCGACTCGGAAACCGTTCCAACTGACCGATTACGGTTTGGAAAGCGTTTGGACTTTCCGACTCAGTTCCGACTCTGTTCCCAACTGCATTTGGAGGAACCGAGTTGGTCGGAGTAGACATGTACAGGTCTATGGACCACGTTTCTGGCCGATGGATTACGATGTCATATTCGGACAACGTTTCCGAATCGGTTGTTCCGACACAGATCGGCTGTCGGAATCTGACTTTTGGGGCCCGTTGGAGGCCCCCTTCACCCAGGGCCCCCCGGTTGGGGCCCGTGGGGGTACACATGGGTCCCTTCTTTCCAACCATGCACAGTGTGGCAGGCACCATGGGGTGCCCAGGACAGGGTGCAAGGTTTTCTGCAACCACCCCTTTTTTCAATGGGAGCCTGTGTTGTCGGTCAGAACACAGGCTCCCATTGAAGTCAATGGGAGTCCGACCGAACGGTGTTCGGAAACATTGGAAACGGTCAGTCGGACTCCCCGAATCTGATTCGGTCAGAAACCACTTCGAGACTGAGTCGGTCGGAATGCTTTCCGACTGACATCATAATGAGGCCCACAGTTATGGAAATTCTTTATCACAGCACAAAAATATTTTTTTTAACAAAATTGCAATTTTCAAGACTATTGGAAAAATGTTGATCCTCTTCATCAACCCATTATATTTGTCAAAAAATTCTATTATGATTGGAAGAAATAGCAATTTTGGAAACCGCAACTTTAAATGAGCCAAATATACAAAGTGTTAACTCTTCTTCTTCACACCTTTTTCAAATGCTAGTATGTCAAAACTACTGAATAGATTTACTCCAAACTACACTTTTTGAATAAAGCTCTACTTTCATGCCAAGATTGACATAAATCCATTGAGTGGTAAGTGAAAGATGAATTTCGTATGGGAGCAAAAATTGGAAAATACATCTTTTTTGCTCCCTCCAATGTTATTTTCCCTGCACAGAACTACCAGAAAATTGGCTTACCCGACCTTAGTTGCATAAGCTAAGGGATAGCAAATGTAGTGCAGACTTTTCCATTGGGACCAAAAATATAGGCAAAAATGACTTTTGATTAGAAAGTGCAGCTAAACCTTAACTACACAATGAGGACTGCCACTGTGTATTACAGCTATATATATATATTACCTACTGGCAGTCGCCAGTAGGTAGTTATAGTTAGGACTTATTATCCATAGGAAAAGCGTTTTTTGATTTGCCAATATCTTTGGCCCCGGTTGACGAATCTTCGCGAAATTTTCAAAATCCGCTCCGGTCAGTTCCTGTCTTGAAAGCTTGGGGGTGATTCGTCAAGCGGGGGCCGAGAAAAAAGGGGGTCCCAAAACGCGTTTTCTCCATGTTAATTTTCATAGGAAATCTTGGAACAGGCTACAGCCCGAACTGCTGAACGGAATTACATCAAATTTGGCAAAAAGGTTGCTCTTGGTTCAGAAAGCAACCTTTTTTTAAAATGGTGTAAATCCGTTCAGTAGTTGCTGAGAAATTCAAAAAATAAAAATGTATATATCTGATCACCGAGGAGGAGTCGCGACTCCTCCCGAGCACGAGCTGACTTCTGATTGTCTGCCAACACTCCAAACCAGGAAGTGTTGGCTGCCATCTTGTGGCTCAGTAACCGTGTCACAAGAAAAAGGGTGAAAAAACATTAAAAAACAACAAAAGGGGGCAGGGTAGAAACACCCTGACCCCCTAGGCCTGCTCAGGGGGTCCCACAAGGACCCCCAGGGCCCCAAAAAGCATTTAAAAAAAAAGAATTGTCCAAATTCGCGCTGGGTGCGCGAATCCGGCAATTTGTTTTAAAAAAAACTAAGCTCGGGCTTCCGCAATTCATTTTCTGTAAGCCCCCGGTGGGCCAGGTCCCGGGGGCAATGCAAAAATAATTAGCGGGGGCCTGTTGGGGCCCCCCACAGCCCCGGGGACTGCCACTTCCCCGGGGCTTATATAATTATATGCGGGGGCATGCGGCCCCCCCAAGCCCTGGGGACCGCCACCTCCCCGGGGCTACATGATATAAATGCAAGGGGGACACGTGGCCCCCCGCAGCCCCGGGGACCGCCATGTCCCCGGGGCTGTATTCAAAAACAAAGTGTGGGGGGGCTTAAGCCCCCCACACTGCCAATGGGACCACCACCTCCCCGGGGCATTGAATATCCACAACGGACCCCCGGGCCCCGGGGACCACCTCCTCCCCGGGGCTTAAATTAGTTGGGAGGGGGCGTGTGGCCCCCTCCTGGAGCCCCCGATGACCCTGGGGACCGCCACCCCCCAGGGCCGGCTCTTGCAATGTCCAGGGGTGCCAACCCCCGGGACATTGCCATTTGCAATGACAGGACGGGACCTGTGCAGCTCCCGCCCTGTCATTGCAAACTCTGCTTTGCTTCTTGGAAGCGAGAGCAGGAAACCTGCTCTCGTTTCCAACAAGCAAAGCAGAATTGCTTTTGGGCAAAGGGAGCTGCATGTTAGCTGCTCCCCTTGCCCAAAAGCAATGCCGGCTCCCGCAGGAGGCAGGGAGCCGGCTGGGACCATGGGGGCATTGGGGCTCCCCCCACGGTCCCCATCAAAGAGGCCAGGCCTCGGGGGATGGGGTCCCTGGGGCCATTATTTGCCCAAGGAGAGGGGAACGCGATCTCCCTCTTTTTTATTAATAAAAAAAAAGTGGCAGGCCCCGGGGGATGGGGTCCCCGGGGCCAATATTGGCCTGAGGAGGGGGGCCACGCGGTCCCCCTCCTCATTTTTAAAAAATAATAATTGCTGGCGAATACTGAATAATGGAAGTGGGGCGTTTTTTTTTTCTTTCGAGTTTGGAGTCGCGACTCCAACGCGGCTCTCAGCGCGGCCCCCCAAGTAACGTCGCGATGTATTCGTGAATTCACCTTAAATAAATAATTAAGTAGTATATAATTTAGAAGGTAGTGTTGTATTTGTGAAGTCGTTTTAAAGAGGTAGTGTGATTGAAGTTAATGACAAGATTACAATTGATAGACTTGTTAAAAATATATAAAATTAAAAAATAATAGTTAAACTTGAAAAGTGTATTGTGTTGTAGTACATTGAATTCATGCTTTTTCAGATTCGCTCTGGGTGCGCGAATCCACACAAAAATATTTAAAAAAATGTATGTGAAAAAAAATTATTAAATTCACTACTATGTTATAGGATGGCTCTAAAAAGAGCCCTTGTGTTCATTGTGAGTCTGTTGTAGCAACATGTAAGTGCGGATACAGAGCTTTAGGTTGTTGAGAAAGACTCTGTTTCCTTGATCTGTGAAGTGTACTCCATCACTTCTGTAGATGTCATCCATATCAAAATGTATATTGTTATTGTAGATGGACCCCATTCTATGATCTCTTAGGTATGCAGAAACAGCTTTATTGACATTTTTCCTAGCTTTTTCAATCTGTGGACAGAATTGATTTGACCACTTCCATTTCTGTCTGTGGCACATATTAGAGTAAACAAAGACAGTTTGAGGTAAAAGCAACATCAATTGTGCAAAGGTGTCCTTCATGAGCATTTCCAGACCTACCCCAGTCAATGTGCCTAGGACATTGCCACCACAGTGCACAATCATGAGGTCAGGGGGTTGGACATGCAAAAAGGTTTTAACCAAAGGCATCAATTGGTGCCACTTTAATCCTCTCTGTGCAATCCATTTAATATCCACATTTTGCAAAGCTAGGTCTTTGTCAATACCTCTGTGTTCAGCATACCTTTTGCACCAGAAAACAGATCTGTGTCCAACAATACACACTGTAAGCATCTTGAAGGGATGTCTGGAAGTAATGAAAAGATGTCTGTAGCTGAGGTAGTCAGTTGGTAGATTGAGAGGTTTGTAAAATGGTGGACAAGATGCTGTTTTTTAAAGAGTAGAGAATTGATTGGCTGTTTAAGAACATTGTACATTCAAAAATAGTGTGCATGTTACTTTCTTTAAAAAGCATGTTTCTTATTGGTTAGTAAAAAATATTTGAAGGGTACAGTAGATAGGATAAGGTCATATTTTGGAAATGTCAATCACACCTGCTGTTTGCATTTGCAACATTGGGGGATATTCTCAAGAACGTACGATAATCATTGCCAAAATAGGCTAGCGCAATTTTTCAGATCGCCGTCTATCGCGGGAAAATAACTCCGTGTTAACGTCGTATTCTCAACACAGCGGTAGCATGCGATAGTTTCCAGATAACGCGTCAAATGTCCGCGATAAAATTACCGGGACTGCGATAAAAATCTAAACCCTAATGTGAAAAAAAGTTGCGATGGGCCCAACTGCGATAAAAAATTCAGCGATAAGCAGTGCCAGGCCTGCAAGTCCCACAAGTCAGGTGGGAAAAACCACTATAAAAGCGGCAACAAAAAACACAAACAAAACACAAACAACTGCGAAGCACCATGGAGGTAGCCAGAGCAAGTACAGAGGACAACCAGAACCCCACAAGCCCCACGGAGGACCAGCCTGGGACCTCGGGGTCAGGGAAGGGCAAGGAGAGGAAGAAGAGGAACCCGCGTTTCAGTACGCAGGAAAACCAGATCCTCATTACGGAGGTGATAGAACACCACCACCAACTGTTCATCACCTCCACTGAGTCATTGGCAAATAAAAATACAATATGGCAGTCCATCTTGGCCAAGGTGAATGCAGTCGGAGTGAAGAGAAGGGAAGTGGACGACTGCAAGAAGCGCTGGACTGATGTGAAGTACAAAACCAAGCTGAAACTCGCAGCCAACCTGAAAGCAGCAATGCAGACTGGAGGTGGGAGTCCAGCGACACACCAGGAGCTGGATGGGATGGAGGAAATGGTGGCCCGAGTCATCATTGGGGAGACGGTGGCAGGAGTTGGGGGACCGGACACTGCACAACATGACCTGAGCCAACAGCAACAGGGTGAGTAACGACCAGGGACTGGGGGGACGGAGGGAGATGGGCACAATGGCACACAATTAAGTATAGCACATCTGCGGACAAACCATGCCCAAGAGTCACAGCTCCGACCAAGAGCCCAATTTCCCAAGTCTGCAATATATCAGCACTGTATAAGCACAGAAGTGAAAGGCACACCGCCTGAAAGGGATAAGGGCCAGCCAAATCAGAGCTGAAGGAGCAACACACCCACAATGCAGCACACACACATAAGAATCAGAGCACCTCAACATTGACAACAATGTGGTACAAACTGCAACACTTTCACAACAGAACAGAGGACACAACTGCTGCCGCTTGTGTGTAGAAAATGGCCATTCGCATTTGGCATAGCAGGAAACTGTGAGATGATAATGTACAAGTACAACCTCACATCCCTGATGGTGTAGAAATGTCAACTGTCCCGCATCAAATAGGCATCTCCTCACAAACAGTCACAATGTACATTGTCATGCAGTCTGTTAGTAAACTTGTACAATGCGTGAACATACATGTGAACACAATGTCAATCTGCATCTCCCTTTACATTGCAGAGGGAGAATCAACACCTCCTGCAGAGCAGACCCAACAACTCAGCACTGATGATGAAGAGGACCTCCCCAACATCGACACTGACGCCCTCCAACAGCTCATGGACAGCTTCGGCACCCCACCTCCAGGAGCAGGGCAGCCCAGCTGCATCGAGGAGACCCCACCCCCTGCACAGACCACACAGCAGGAACCACCCACCACCACGGCTGTCTCCCAGGACCCCCATGACCAACATATGGCATTCCAACGCCGTGTGTTAGGGTGCCAGGAGAAGATGGCTGATCAGCTGCGGGTGGGGTTCGACCTCATGGCAGCCAAACTAGATGCCATACGTGGGTGTCTAAGTCCCATCAGGGACAACTTTACAGTCCCTAACGGACGCCCATTGTCCGTCCATGCTCTCCAACAATCCATGGCTGACATCGCTGGAGTCATGACTCTGAGCCAAGAACAACTGTCTAGTCAGAGTGCCTCCAGCAATGTCAGCCGGGAGTTGGGACACATAAGGAGAATGATGGAGAGCTTGGAGCGGATGGAGGTGGAAAGAATGTTTGCCACGGCTGCACACCAGCGAGATGTAGCTGTGATCTTCCATGCCCTGCAGATCCTCGTCATGGCATTGCCGCCACAAGGCCTGGCGCGGATGAATGCTGCTGCTACTACTCCATCCACATCTCCGCTCCCTGAATTGTCAGTGCCACACAGTGCGGCAGACATTCCACCTCTGGCCCCTGATGTGTCACTGCCACACAGTGATGCAGACTAAACACCACCACCCACATGTGAGGCACCTGGCACATCAGAGGATGAAGATGATGATGAATCTGGCTGTGTGGTAAGAATGAAGTGGTAGCGTTCCTCTCCGCTATATGGCCTGTTTCAGCTTGGTTCTGCCCTCTGCATCATGCCCTGGAATAACACCTTCCACTCTCCCCCGATACACTCAGCGACACTCACCTTGGACCTCGACATGGACTGCCATATTTTGTTTGGTTACCAATGACACAGCAATCACACTGCGGACTGAAGTCTTCCGCTTCCGATGAACTTGTCAATCCCTAAAGGACTCTGGCTGGCTCTCCACAGGGCAACAATATAAAGTGGGGTTTGCATGGCCCTGTACTGGTCCAGCTTCAACACTCCACTGAATGCGAATAAAACATTCTAATTCACACAGATGTGTCATGGCTATGATCAATCAAGTATGAAAGTATTAATGAATGTAGGGACAGTGATTCCACAAAAAGGTACTCCCTGGGTAATGCTATCAATGCGCATGTATGGCCGTGACCCAGATAGGCAGTGAGACACACATTGTCATTCAAATCAACACTCATCACAGTGCTCCGTCCATCATCCCCTTTGGTATCGCTTTATTCGCCCTAAGTTGGCAGGGTATGCTCAGACGTGGGTCCCTTGCTCACTTTGCCACTGGATTCAAGATAGCCTGGCTGATGAGGGTTTTGAACCCGAAACCGGTCCCAGGATGCTTGTTTCCATTCCAGGGAAGACATGACTTGGCAGTTCGGGCTGGACTGTTCCCATGAGGCACAGGGTCAGACTGATTTGCATATGGCCATGTCTGAACTGGGGTGGTGGAGTGAGCTAAAGAATGATGATGGATTAAACCCAGATCAGTTGACTGGGGGTGAGTGTTTGATTTGCTCTAACGCTCCGTCCATCATCCCCTTTGGTATCGCTTTAACACCAGTAAAAGGCAGGTGTTAAATCCCTGCTGTTAACGCGCCTTATCGCCTGTTTTTGGATCGCATCGCAGATCTGGCTGGTCGTTGAGAATATCGCGAAGTGGTGTTTTCGTGTGTTTTTGCACAGGAACGCCTACTCTGCATATCATTAGCGTTAGTTGTCGCTCTCATCCGTGGCGATGTTTTTTGCGGAAGCTATCGCTGGACAACTGGCGATATCGGCAGTTTGCACCAGCTTGAGAATAGGGCGATAAATCTATCGCCACTTTTGTGGCGCTAAAGTGCCGATAGATCGGCAATAAGTCCTTGAGAATATGCCCCATT